>JASGCC010000220.1:0-105000 GCA_030067915.1 Hydractinia echinata
CATGAAACCTACATGACATTTGGAAGTTTCTCCTTTTTATGCACGAATGCAATCAGCATTTCATCCAGGTTTAATAGGTTAGGAATACTGGTGTGAAAGAAGTTAAGAGTGTTCTGGCAATCGAAAATGTAGAAATGTAACCCTAACATGTAAATTAAGTTTGCAACAAAAAAAATTAATGCTTAAATGATTTGAATGATAAAACCAATATGAAATCGATCACAAAAACAGTTTTGCTCTGGTTAATAGAACAGATGTGGGAATTTTGTGCATTTTATCAGAGCCGATTAGAAGATTTTAGAGAAACAAATTATTTTCCTAGCAGCATTGCTTACATAGATTGTTTTAAAGGAATATCTCTTCTGATTCAATTATGCCTGTCCTTGACATGTTGAAGACAAATTAAGATAATGAAAAAGGAAAAGCTATTTCTTGAAAAAAGATGACACCAACAAAAATATAATGACGTAATGTTTTTGTGTCAGATTACTTCATCACTTGTCTTTTGAGAAACCTTAAAGTTCAAAAAGATTACCACTCCTCTGAAGAAAATATATATTTTTTTTGATATATGGCTAAAAACTCGGTTCCAACACGGGTTTAAGATCCGCTTTGGAGAATTAGACCGATTTGGCCACACGGAAAAGACGTCCGTTATTCACATTCCTTGTCACGTTACACCCGAGAAACAAATGACACTAGGCCATGCCTTCAATAGTCCTATTTTTTGTATTGACGTCAGCCTAATGAATTTACAACGCGGTGTAACCTCAAAAGGTCTTTGACTGCTTTAAATAAAAATGGGCACATCCTTTTTTCCTGTGACTCACAGATACAAAGTGGCGTATTATGTAAACTAGCTACAAGTCCTGTGGAAATATTCAAGATAGACGGACAAATATAAAATATAAGATTTAAGATTTTTAAAATTTCATTTTAAAAATCTTAATAACATCAGCAAAGGCCAATCCAGATACCAAAATATATTTTAAACAACATGTTTAGTTGTTTCTAGTATTGTATAGAGCTTAAAACGCTAACCAAATTAATCCCTAGGATCATGTGTTAATAATGATTAACAAGATATTAGGGTTTAAAGGCTTTTAATCATGTCATTCACAAATCGGTTTCGATACAGGTGGCTTTGCATTAATTGACCAATTTTGTTCCCAGGCAGACCCTAGTTACCATTGGGAAAGAAGACTCAAAAGTATAAGTACGATGCAATAGCTTAGTAATCATAGAAGCTGAAGTCAACCCTATTAACCTAAAATTTTCATCTTTTTGTTAAGGATGTGTCTACATTGCCTGTGACAAGAAACTTCTTTCCAATGTAAGTAGCGTTTACTTGGCAATCTCGTTCCCAGTCTTTCTTTATTTTCTTTGTAACAGTTAGGGAAATTGCTTGCCATTTAGATTGATTAATAAACACAGGGAACATTATTGAATTTTAAAAAGCTCTAAGAGTTACATTCTAGAATCTCAATAAAGCGGGCACAAAATGTCGAATGAACTTTAATTATAAAAACTCATGTGGAAGCTTGTTGTCTTTAACAAGTACTTTTCTTATTGCTAAAGAGGGCTCCGCCCCTTCCCCCTCCAGAACTTTTGGTAGATTTTTTCTAAAGTGAAATTCGCAAATTGGTTGTTGCCACACTGCGTCATGAAAGAAACAAACAGCGGCCAATTAATTTTTACTTAAATCAGCACTTTTTATGACGTCATCGGTAGATTGAAACTATCTACTTGAAATTCAGTTACATTAGTTCTAGAACGAATTTGAAAGTTCTGTGTAAAATTTTCTGACAGCCATATAAAAGTTATGTTACATATTTTCCGGTTTTTATTTACATAATTCGCATAGAAAAACGCCATAAATTGCTCTAAACTTAGATTTTAGCGAAGCGAAAATTGTGGGAGCACGTTTGCTACACGCGAGGTATACCAAGAGAATTATCGAGATTCTCAAAATTTCGATAGAAAAAAATCATATAAAATCAGCTTAAGGAAATATGACTGATATTTTTCACAAAAGAGTAGGTTATTTTTTTCTTTACTAGAACAAATAAGTTTGGACCAAGCAGCTGTAATAAAAATTAGCTAAAAATGCCAATAAATAGGCTTTGTACCCCCTACCCCCCGTCTTTCGTACCCCCCCCCCCCCCCCCCCCGTTATTTCCCGATTTTCCGTTTGCCGGAAGCGAAGACTGGGAAGTACACTCAAGGAATCAGAAAACGGCTATCGGCTAATTTGAATTATCGTGTATTATACAGACCTAACACAATACATAGTTTCTACCAAGTCCTGATAATAATTGGCTTTGCTGGCCTGCTTTTTCTCTTAATATTTCGAGTTGGAAAGCTTGTACCTTTCTTTGAATGCACACTATATTAATTTTATAAAGATTTTAAAGTACCAAATTATCAGCTTGAATTGGCATGTTTGTGGTAATCCTTTTCATACAGCAGAAGAAAGTGAGTTGCGAAGGTATGGATGATTTGAAAGTTATTTTTACGTTTTTTCCTTGGTTTGATGTAACTAGCTAGCTAACTAAATTACTTTTTGGTGCCTGTGACCACAATGGAAAATATTTTTTGCTGTCATTCTTCAATCGCATCATTAGCTAGCTACCTCTAGCTACAGTCAGAAGAAGAAAATCAATCCATAAAGTATTAACAAAACTCTTTCTTTTTAAATTTGATTATACAATTTTCAAATATTTCCTAAAAACTCAAGTTGCTTCTTTTTTTTGTTGCATCGTGGAAATAAATTTAAGTCACCAATTCAAAACTAACAGGGGAAAATATACCTCTTCATTCTTTAAGGTATATATTTGCTCATTTGTGGTTAAAAACCTTTGTACTAGCCTCTTTTTTACTGATGTATGTTCTAAATATGAACTATTTTATCAAACGGTGCCTTTACCTGGAAGCTCTACTTTGTTTACCTACTTTCGCATGCTTAATTCTTCAACACTCGAATCTCGCAATAGAGCTATGTACGACGTGTGAAGTCACGAATGACCAAGTGGACTTTTGTTCGATAATTGTGGCGACTGTTAATGTAATTATTGTTTTTGGAGATTAAGGTTGGACATATATAAAGATATTTAGGGCTTCATCATTTTCTTTACAACCCTATGTTTTGCATTGTGTTTCATGAGCTTACAATAATGTGGTATATAGCAAAATTATTATACGTAAAAACTACTCTTGAATGACCCTTTAAGAATGTGAAACCACATAATAGACCTTAATCAAATTTTGTGTTTTTCTTAACTTTTGTGTTCAGTATGGTAGATTAGTATGCGTGTCAACTGGCCAAAAAAGCCATAAGTATGACGGCAAGCTTGGGCAAATATTTAAATACAATTTGTACTTTCCAAATGAAAAACAGTGCTTTCAATTTTGTTGTCTTGGCCACAAAAAGTAGTGATCTATATTTTATGTGGTTAGCCTCAGAAATTCCAATAAATTTACCCTGTCATTTTTTTTCCAGGAGGGACAACATAGACGGTTCTAGAGTGTTAAAAAGCTTCCATTTGAGCTACAGAAACCTTTTAAATTTCTGTTCAATAAGCAACAACTGTTATGTGGGATTGAACCCATATGAATATGAAGTGAACGCTCTACCGACTGAACTACCAACCCTCAAAGTAAACAGAGTTGCATGCCTTATTAATTATATCAAGCATATTGTATCTAGTAAACACTTTTTGAGGCACTCTGTCCCCAAAAAATGATATATATTTGTAGTTAAAAAATTTAGCTCTGAATATCGTCCCTCAAAGGCACCGGATTTTAATGTATTTAGAGACTTTACTATATATATAATATAATATACTATATAAAAATGTTTTCTGTTTCTTTTAGATTGCGTTCCATGAGAGCGAGAGATGTTATCTTTCAATACGTGAGATAAAAAGAAGAAAGCGAAACCTCACACCGCGTTGTTATTGTTTTTCTGTCAAAAAGTTGAAGCTGTTTTTTAAATCTTGATAAGTTAATAAATTGTTTTCGTTTCTGTAGATTGTTTGTTTTTGTTTATTGTTTCCCGTGAGTTTTCGAAATTCATTGCAGCAGATTCCGTGGCTTCAAGAAATCGGTTTTCATAACTAGTGCAGTTATTTTTACGTGAAAAAAAAACCCCACAAGCTGCTTCGTTCGCCTCTACAACTCCGAAATCGTTAACGCGAAAGTCTCTATTATTATTGCGTTCCGAGTATTATTTTCCGGTTGAAAGAGTGTACCTTATGACGCGCATCCTCTTAATTCGTGACATTTTCGCACACTACGGATTGTACAACTCGATGTATTGCATTTCTTTCAGAATAAGGGTTTTAACTTTATCAAAGTATAACTTCGCATGGATTTTGGCGCTAAAAGCTTCATCAATGTTGGATTTACGTCGACCAACACTGACAATATTGTGATTATTATCAACATTTAATTTTATAATTCTGTGGAAAGAGGTTTTACGAAATTTCTCACTAATCGTTTTTGTTTAGTTTCGCGCGATCTAAATATCTCGTACCTTCTGAAAAGAAATATTCCGCATATATATATTGTATTTTTGCTAAAAAATCACTACTTTTGCGCAACGAGTTGTTGTTCCGTGGTGAGTTTATTTTACACCCTCGTCCCCAGGGTTTTCTACGTCTATTATATTCAGTTTTGGTGTATTCCCAGATATCAGCTGCAGTAAAATGTTAGCACCTCGCCGTATTATATCAAAGAAGGGAAACAAAAAGCACTAGGGACAACTATTGGCTAGTTTCAATTTTGCTTGCAACTTGCGTAATGCTTTGCAACCTTTTTTTTAACTTCTAGTTCCCGTTTTTCGGGTAAAATCGTGAAATCGGATTAATCAGGTGTCCAAAATTTACAGAACGGTTCCCCTTAACAAAAAAAATATGTGTTGTGGATTTCGAATTCTAACGAAAATTATGTCAACGAAATTTAAGGGGTAGTCTTGAGTAATTGCCAATATCTAAGTATATGAGAGGTATAGGACCATGAAATTTGGCATGCAGGTGTCTAAAAGATAAATATAAGAAAACTCAGTATTTATCATAACCATAAACCACAGCAAAAATAGCTATTAAAATCGACATGGAGATTATTTTGTCGCTATTTTGTCTCAACATATTTGGTGAAGGTTTCAACTCATTGATGGTTATGCTGGAACAACATAACTGTACTTAATAAATCTTCCAACTTCTCGATCTTTATTCTAAACCACCAATAGGTCGTCGCAAAAAAATATTTTATGAAAAATAAATTAAAGTAGACATCGTAACAAATAACATGTGCATCAAGAACACAACCCAACGTTGCGAAATGTCTAATAAATTATCAAAAAACGTTAGAACGTTTTGCTAAATGATTGCTACTTCAGAGAGAGTTTCAAAGAACCGCATGAGCCTACGGAAAAAATAAAAAATTGAAAGATATGTCAAGAGCTAATAACATTAAACAAGACCTCAAATTGATAAACAAAATACCGCCTCAACCAGTAGGAAAATGTCAGTCGTGTTTGAGCGGACATAAAGATCTATGTTGTAAGCAAATGAAAAGCACAGAGGCCTTGATTGTTTTCCTGCCAAAAACTTTTAATACATTGGAAAATCAGAATGTTCAATAAACCGCTGGATAAACAAACATAGGAATAACATGTGGCAACGGGAAGAACAAACATTGCTGCAAACATCTTCAACAACCTAACCATAATTTCATGCCATGTTCATGCCATGCCATGTTCATGCCTTGACTCAACAAAAAAGAAAAACTTCACGTACTTTTAGAAAACAAAAAAGATATTTGGATGCTCCATTTACAAACCCTTATGACTCCTAGACAAAACATTCGTCTCAATCACCCTCTACATACCACTGATTCTCTATAAAACACTTAATTACGTCTTCTTCAACTGCATCGAACGCCATTTTCAAGATGACATGATATTAGCTGACGCCATATTAACAACATCAACACACTCGTTTACTGCTCTGAGGATAGCTAACAGCCCAAAAACAGTTCGGAATAAATACAGCAATATTTCCACCCGAAACGTTTTTTCTCTATTTTCTCTATTGTTCACCAATAAAATAATAAAAAAATAAATTCGAAATAAAAAAATTAAAAAGCGTGTGCAGTTAGTGATAACAGTTTTCTTTTATCACTATCTCTACGCGCTTTTATTTGCGTGCTTTCGTGAGGAGCACCTGCAGTAGCAGCATTTTAAAAATTAATAGAACATTGCTTAACGGAATTAAGAAATTTTCTGCTACAACATCTATATTTGTATTTATACAGGTAATTAATATTTAATTTCCTGATGTATTTAAGCGCATCCTTGTTGGTGTCCTTGTAACGCACTGACTTTGAAAGAATGGAGTATATGACATTTGCTTTGCTTTTTACCTATTTATTGAAAACATACCATTGCACATATTTCTTTAAAATAATTTCAAATAAAAAGTTTGAGGAAAAATTTGTGATACCGTCATGTCCTTCGTTATTAACATGCACTCATAAATGTAATTTTAAAAAAGTTACATGCTGTTTACAAAAATAAACAATGCTTCTGTGTGCAGTTGTTGGAAGAAAAAAACAGTGACGACAAAAATGGATTTTATGAACGGATTCCTAAGGTAAGTGACATACTAGCCTTGCCTTTCTTGCATATAGGAGATAGTTCCATATAACATGGGAGATATGATAATTGAGTGGGATTGTATTCGAAATGTTTAAGCGTTTTACACCTTTTCATGCGTGGTTTCCTATACCGTCTAAATTTCATTGCATCCAATCTCCTCCTTAATATACTAAGAACAATTTATTTTTAAATTTATATTTTCGAATGGTTCTCTCCGACTGGAACTACCTGTGAAATACACCAACATGCTACTGCTCAAAATTTTGCTAGGGATGATAATCTATGCACTACGCACTGCCTTTGATAAATTTTGCGAGACTTCTACCAATAGTTACCGGCTGTTTCAATTTATATTATTTATCACAAGAACACATTGCATATACTCTATACACATGTACGCAACTGAAGTTAATGAAAGTCACGGAAAACCACTGTCAACCGTTTACAGTTAATTTTCTTAAGACGCGTCCTTATTTTTTTAGATTCCCTGTCGTCCTGGCTATGCAGGAAATAGATGTCATAAAGGTAATTTTGTTACTTCTCTTTGATTTCGGTATATTTCCGTTTGAAAACTTAGGTAAAACACGGTTTTTAATAATTAAGGTTTAAGAGAAATCTAAAGACGTCTTTACTATTCCTTACTTTACGTTACATTTCGGGGGAGAAATAGTCTCTTAAATAAACGTTCACATGATTTCGGCGAAATAAAACTCAATTTAGAGTTGATTTGACTTCGCTCTTAATTTGTTCATGTCAACATGAATTACCAGAAAAAAAGCGTTTGCGCATCTACACCGTTACAGCAATTGTGCAGTTGGCACGACCCCGACACGAAAAATCCTATGCGGACACGACATAACTTTAATTGCGGTTTGTAATCTTATTTCGCGGTCCATGTAAAGACTGCCTTTTAGTGGGGGGTTTAAATCTCGGCTATGCATATCTGAAATGCTATTTCTAGAGATCTTTTTTTTTATGATTACAAACCTATGAATATGTAAAGCATAAATGATAGTACATAGTAAATTACTTTTTTAACAATTAAAAGAAACTTGCATTAAAAGCTATCCCTTGTCATGGCTTGATATATACTCCTATTCATAAATTCAATACGAAAATGAGACTACGCATGGAATTGAGGCCAGGGCTGCTAAAAAAACTCTTTCTTTTAAGCCGGGAACAACAAAGTTGAATAAAATTATCAGGTTCACGCTATAATAGAGAATATCTATTTTGCCGTAAAATTTTATGATATCTCCATAATATTGCGTGTGTTTATAACAATCCCCATAATAAAACGAAGATATGACAACTAAAATAGCTCAAATTGCCAATTGTTAGTTGAAGAGAAGTCTGTTCTGTCTGATCAGTTTCAAGTTTGCCAGTTATATTTAAACGTTTTAAATTTTACTTTTGGCTTTTAGTAGTATTAATACTACTAGCTATGGAACAAGAATTAGTGGTAGAGATTTTTTGAATACTTTAAAGATAATCTTGTGGGTAAGTTTGTTTAGCTAGCTAGCAACTTGTTTTGTTTTTTTTGCTATAGTCTTGTCCTTTTTGGTTGTGTAAATAGATTTATTTTAGGACACAGTAACAATTTGTTTGTGTGTAACTTGATAAATGCTAGCTAGCTAAAATTCTGAAACTTTAGATACCGATTCAGTTCTGTTAGAAGAGGATGATATTGATGATGAATGTGTGCATGTTGATATAGAAAATTTAGGTCGTTAAACTCAATCACATTTAAAAAAGTGGCTTTTATACCGTGGGGATAGTTTAAGGAAAATTGAGACATTAAAAGATGCACAAGTGAGGTATGCATAGCTGTACTTTATATATATATGCTGACTATATTTAGCACACATAATTTTTGAGGTTTGGAGTATATTTATAATGTGCGTATAAATACATATGAAAAGCTAAAACAAAGAAAAATTTCTCACAAAAACTTTTTTATATATCAAGGGCAAATATTTAAATATATGGCTATATATGTATATATATATATATATATATAAAATAAAAAATTTCCTCTTGGAGTGCTGAAGTACTTTGAGTTAAAGACACACATCAACCTTGTAGACCCTACTGAGGATAAGAAGTGGGTTAAAAAAAAGGCTATCCCAAAATACGAAATATGCAATGCAACAAATTCAGCAGGATGGTCAAAGTCATTGTCAAAATTACCATCTTTAACAGTAATAGATATCGAATCATATCACAATAAAATTAATAAATACATCGTTGATAATGCAGTTCCTATTAAAAAACCATTTATTCGAGGTAACCAATTCCTTGCTGAAAATTATGTTGATGAATTATCGGTACACACAAAAGAAAAAGAAAACATATTTTGTGTTAAAGGTTTGTGAGCGGCAAGTTTGAAAAAAAAAGAAGGGTGGATTTTCATAGCAATTGACAAAAAAGATCATAGCATCAGTTATGCACATTGTCAGTGTCCTGCAGGAAAAGTGGGTACATGCTCACATGCATATGCAATGATGAAGCTTCTTGCTAAATGGGCATTGGACAAATCTGTTGTTGTTCCTGAACCTAAGCCGTGTACCTCCAACCCATGTTTGTGGTCTATTCATCAAAGCAGAGACAGGCTAGAAAAACTACCAATTGCTGATATAAATATTGTTTCGCCTACTAATAAATGGAAAGATGCTGAGAAAACTGACATTACACAAAATGTTAAAAAAAAGGGAATAAAGTCTTCTCTATTTGAAGCTAGGGCACAAAATAAAAACCCAAATGAATATATGGACCAATTAGTGTCAACAAACGAAAACTTTTCAAAAATAATAAACAATAATCCTAATAAATATGTAAAAACTATGTATGGATATGCACCGGTTGGTTCCTGTATAAGCTATCAATGCTCTTTATGCCTCCGGACTTTAAGGACTACAGCAATTACACAAAGAGCGAGGACGAAGAAAATTTTCAAATAAAAAACTATCCTGATTTCCCATTTCAGCCAAATGATTGTATCGATGATTACATCAACAAGATTGCCTGCGAAAAAACATTAAAACTTTTGAATACCCTTATGGAACAAGGATTGGAAAGCAAAAACATTGAAAAAAGTACTCGTGAGCAAGCCGATAACCCTGATTGGTTTCATTACAGGAAATACAGATTTACTGCTTCACTTTTTAACAAAATAGGTGACCTAAGTAAAAAAACTGAAAAAGGCCTTTCATCATTAGCACAAGGGATTGTTTTCGGTGAAAAGAAAATTAATAATGTTGCTAAAATGAAAATGGCTTATGGGAAGTTTTACGAGCCAATTGCAATCCAGATGTATGAACGGTATTTTAGAACGACAGAAGAAACAACCAATGTGGAGGACTGTGGATTAATAATCGATTCTGTTAATTACATTTTTGGTGCAACACCAGATGGGAAAATTAATCATGGAAATAAATTTGGTATACTGGAAGTCAAGTGTAGTGAGCATTACAAAGATCTTGATCCAAAGATATTTGTTTTGTAGCCAAAAACCCATGCATTGTTTACGACAAAGAAAATGATGTTATAAAAATTAACAAAAAACACACTACTATAATCAAATTCAAATGCAATTGGCTCTATCAACACAAACATGGTGCGATTTCGTTTTATACACCTCTAAAGGTCTTGTGATTGACCGTGTCAATTTCGATGCAGAATTTTGGAAAAATATTCAATCTGAAGCAGCAAAGTTTTATTTTACAAAAATGTTGCCTGAGTTGGTTCAAAAATATATGAAGGATTAAATATTTTACTTCACTGCAAGCACGTATATATATATATATATATATATATATATATATATATATATATATATATATATATATATATATATATATATATATATATATATATATATATATATATATATATATATGTATATATATATATATATATATATATATATATATATATATATATATATATATATATATATATATATATATATATATAATTTTATGTACATATTTTATCACGTTATATTTTTTAAAATAGGATTCTGAAAATTTGCCAGCAATCCACAAACAGTAATAATTTGATTTATGGATCCCATCATGCTGACCGGTACTACTTGATCAAATATATGATAACATTTTAAACGCTGAATCATTCGTTCCACATGTATTCGCTCTCTTGCAATTTGTTGACTTTTTACAATCTCGTTTGTGGTGAATTGTCCACGTCCTTTTAAAAAAGCTGGTATTATTAAATTTACATTCAATGGTTTTAAATATTCATCAATCGTGAAACCTCTGTCTGCCATTACACTGTCCCCTTTCTCCCATAAACCAGGATGTAAAATCCACTTTTAATCACAATACTTTTATCTGAAATACTTCCAGGATATGCTGAAGAAATAAAAGTGAACCCACCTCCAGGAGCTATTCCAACTAAAACTTTCACTGTGGTGTGGCTCTTATAATCTGAATACAACATTTTATGAACATAAAGGGATGACGGAACTTCAACTTTAAATTCCACACAATCAATTATACATCTTGTAGTTGGAAAAATTTTCCTTCATTGAACTAGGCATTAGCATTTGTACTTTTTTTCTGTCTGGCCAGATGCACATTGATCCCCAACTTTAGATATATAAAATTAACCCATGTGATCACTGTGTTGCTTACTGTCCCATCAGAAGAATCAAAAAGGTATGACAGATGCTTAACAGGAAAGTTTCTTCGTAACTTTATCAGTGTGATCAGGTAACTTTCTAGTGGTGAAAAAATACGTTTACGTCCACGATTTGAATCCCCTTTTATTTCTTGGTTGTTAAAGAGAATTACGTTTTCCCCAATCTCTCCTGCATCTAGAAATATCAAGACTGAGCGAAATTAGGCCAAAGTAGGAAATCCTGTATAGTAGTTGCAGATACTATCACTGCTTAAGCAATGTGCAACAAAGTTACATTTAACTGATGATACATGTTTTATTTCCTGATGTAAACTATTTACTGTTTGTTCAAGTTGTTCACACTTAGCTTGTAAATTTATTTTTTCATTTTTCAAAGAAACGTTATCATTTTTAAAATTTTGGAGTTCTTCTTTTATTTGATCCAATTCAGATATCTCTGGTGTCTCTGTTACTTCAAGTTCTTCATCAGAAAAATTGAGTTGCAATGGTGTCTGAACTCTGCATTTTTTCCTGGGAGACGCTCTTAACATTGGTTGTTTTCGTTTTTTAAAATCTTTTCCAAAATCATTCCATGCATGTAATATTGGCTTTGCTCCATCCAGCAGTCTTTTACGTGTCCCTCCTGGTGGTTTATAAATCACACTGATGTCAAAGTGCTTCTCACATAAGCGAGTGCTGTTTGTAATAGTAAAACCATCTAAGCCATCCTGTCGTTTAATTAAATTGCACCACGATCTCTTTGCAAAAGTATCACGGGGAAAATTGAAAAAACTAACATTATTTCGCTGTCTTTCTCCATTTAACATAGTATACTCGCGAGTTGAGCAGCCATAAGCAACACATTCACGACCTAGAGATTTGTTTGCCTTTTTCTTCAGGTTCTCGTCCGCCATCTTATTTGTTTATGCAGCCTTAGCCTCGATTTCACGCCGAACAGTTATTACGCAATCGAATTTATGAATAGGAGTATTACAATCTACTAATTAATTTTAACACGTGGTGCTTTAATTATCTTTTTTAGTCGTAACAAAGCTATCCGAAGGAAAACCTGCGACACAGTCCAGTTATTCACCTCTCAATTCGAATGCAGTGGCATCGAAGGGTGTTGACGGAAATACAAATGGCGATTTATTTCGAGGATCATGCTTTTGCACTGCAACAGAACCGGCGCCTTGGTGGCAAGTTGATGTTTTAAAGAATGCAATCGTAACTGGTGTTAATTTGTTCCCGCGTACTGATTGTTGCAGTGATCGAGCCGCCAACTTGGAAGTAATGGTAAAATTCCCTGGTTCAACAGAGTGGAACACATGTGCTTCTATTAAGCAGTTGGGTTTTACGAATTTGAATTCAAATTGTGAAGAGGAAATATTTGGAAGAATCATTCGAGTTGTGCAATATAATAATGAAATTTTTCATTTATGTGAAGTTCAAGTTTATGGATATTTTAAGCAGGCAAGCATGAGGAGTGAGATTATTAAGCCAGAAATCGATGAAATCCCATTAGTTCTGCACTAGCAACTTATTTTAAACATCAATATTTTCGCTTTTTAACGGCTTTTTTTTTTCTAAAAAAAAATTTCAAATTCTCTATCATACAATTACGCGAATGGAGCTGACATAATACTTACAGAAATTAAAATTAAAAATCGTTTTACAGTGGCGTATAATTTTATAAACCTACTTGACAACACACACAATCTTAAAATGTTGAAAATGTTGTTAAGAAATGCAAAAACCGTCAAAAGTTGTGCCAGTAAAATTTAGGACAGAGTAGCTTTTTATGCCATCTTTTCTGCCGCGTGTGTACAAGTATTGTTATCCGAACACAACGACAGTAATCTGCATAAGACACAAAAATTGTTATATGGCATATATATTCATATATATTCATATTTATGTTATATTTTGTGTTAAGTTCTTGTTAGTGAAGCGAAGAAGTAGAGATGTGTTGAAACATAGAAGGAATGTTTTCATTGCTTGTTTAGCGTTAATAGTCGCTTTTTGCTTGTTGTTCAGCATATTCCACGCGTATTTGTTTGAAAATTTCGCAAGTGAAATTTTTATCGATTTTAAATATATTAAATATTATTTCTCACTAAATTCGCAGTACACGCTACGTTAAAAATTTAAAACATTTCACCACTGTATAACGACGTCACGTGTTAGGCTTACTTAATTGTGAAATTTAAAGTTGTATTTTAAGAATGCTATGTCGAGATGGATAAAAGTCACGGTAAAATATGGCATTGCTAGACATTTCCTTCGCTTTTACGTTGCAACACCATATTGTGCTTACTTCAGATATTGACTTGTATATTTATCTTATTTGTGCAAATATTTGCGTTATTCAATTATTAATTTCCTTCGAGCTGAGTAAATGTATTCTCTCGGTAACAACAATTTTGCAAGTAGTGTTGAAAGAAGTTTTAATCCATGATTGAGTCAAAGCTACCCGACCTGGCGATGATGGTCGGTCATTATAACGGGTCTGTTTATAACAATTAAGTTACCTCTAAATAACTCTTTCTCGATTTGTTTGTTGGCCATGCTCAACAAATTTGGTAAGTGAACGATAACAAACCACGTGCAGTGATTAGAAAGGCTTATAAGGAAAGGGAAAACATGTTTTCTTATTGCTAAAGAAGACTAAGTCACGTGATACTATAGGTAATTGTAATTGGCAGGTGAATTGCACCTTGTAATAATGAGATTTTAATTGGATGAGGGAACCACTGCGTCTCGTGTAAGTGATGAAATATAGTTTGTGAGTAGGGAATATCAAATAAGGCAGAGGGGCCAAGCTATATACCTAGGGTTAATCTGGGTATATCGAAAACTAGGCTAACAACCGAGCTAGCGCATATGGACAGAGCAAACAGTGGATAAAATGTGCACTCAAGGATAAAAGCTTCACTATGAAAGGGTAAGGGTAAAGGTGAAGGTAAAGGTACTCAGACACCTTCCTTCTCGAGTATACGGACTCTAGAGACGCAGGCCAACCAACCGTTTGCCATGCGGAAGTAAATGATATACCAAAAACAGTGCGCAAGCTAAAAAACGCGTGGTTCAAGTTAGCTGTATTTGCTAAAGCGGTCTAACGCCGGCTACGTAATAAATTAAGCAAAGGCACATGTAATGACCGAATGAGATATTATTTTTGCATCAGTACCAAGAAATGAATAAGTACTTTATGAATAAAGTGTTTCATTAATTTAAAATTCATAATACGTAAACTATATTTATATGCATAAATCTTTTTGACAGTTTCAAAAGGACACTTAAAACATGCTTATATTACTAACTAGCTAGTCAGTTATCTGGAGATGTTTAAAAACTTCGAACCTGTCAGTTTTTATTTTCAAAGCTCATTTGCCATCTATATATGACATATGCAAAGTCATATTACCTTGACATTGCAACGTATCACTGTTTTTTTATACTAGGTTGCTATATATTATCACATATTGCCTTGCACTCTTAAAATAAAATTTGAAGAATTTTTATTAATGGGATAGCTACCTGGAATCGCAGGATTAAAATATAAATGTTTATATCGTACAAAATATTATATTGTGTAAAAACTGTCCTGTGTTTTGTTTAAAGGTAAACATCTTTACATTGTCGTGTGATAATTTGACTTTTAAAAACAGTACGTCAAAGGTTATTTTTTTGGGAGCATATAGTATATGTGTGAATAATTCAGTTTGCATTTGCTTAGCTATATCTTCGCGAAAATACGTCACACATGTTACTAATTTAAGGAACAGATCCTCTGTTCCTTAAATTAGTAACTACTCTGTAAGTAACTACTCTGTCATGATGGTGACTTTTGTACCTTTTAGGAATTATTTACACAATAATTTATTCCTAGTACCTCATATTAACTCCCTTCTTAAGTAGTCGCTTCATTTCAGAAATGTTTTGAGCCCCGTTAGTTTGATTTGCGTCTGTCAGAAGTCAGCTGCATTAATTAATGGGTTGTGAACATCATTTTGCAGCTCAATAAAGTTGAGACTACACATGAAAAAAACAGTGGATTGAATCTTGTCAAAAAGTTGGCATGTCGTACTTTTAAGTAACGTTTTAAAATCTCAATGAAAATAACAAGTAATAGAACGGCCTTGAATCTCTCATTTCACATCATGTGCATGTATTAAAAATTTATATCCACGGCTGCATTGTGCACGCAATAAAGTCACTATTCCTTTTAACTGTTTTTATTAAAGTTTTATTAATGGCTATTAACCGTTTAGCCGGTCTATACGGGAAAATATAGACGAGGTCATGACGTCATGGACCGAACGCAGTGAGGTCCATGCGAGTGACAGAGGTCTATATTTTCCCGTATAGACAGGCTAATAAGGTTAATAAGGTCATTTATTACCCCGCTGATTATTTCATAACCATTAATGAAAAAAAAAGATTTTAGAGTCCAGGGTCTTTACCAAAAACAAGGATTAGGTGGAAACCATGTAACTTTCTTTATATTTCGAACGTACACAGACATTCGATCCACAATCGTTCAAGAATAAACAATACAATACAACTTTTAAAATAGAATATTTCAAAACAGTTTTTAAAATTTCAATTCTTTGTCGTTTAGCTGGTGGAGTGTTCGTATTAAAATTAAATGCTAACAATGTTAAAAGTTACATGCTATTTACAAAAAAAAAAATGCTACTGTGTGCAGTTCTTGGAAGAAGAGAACAGTGACGATAAAAATGGTCTTTATGAACGGATTTTAAGGTAAGTGACGTACTAGCTGTGATTAACTTTTTAATTTACGATTTATTTATAAGGATAGCGTTTTTGTTCTAGCGATGGTGTCAGAAAATTAAACAAAATTTACGACTTTGTCAGTTGTTTTAGTTTTTTTTTGGAGTTTTTTTCGAATGCACATCACAGGTAAAATATTTTGACAAAAACTAGTATTTGAATTACTTAAACCTTCTTGAAACCACTTTCCAACTTTTTAAAATATCTGGCGAACCAGCAAGGCTTAAATGTTGGAGTTTGGTTACTTTTCGTATGCCTATTAGAATTCTTTTACCAAAAAATTTCCACAATTATGAATCTGCAATTGCTTCCCATGTAAAAAATATGATTCTTCTGTCAATCCTATTTACGTTTGAATGTTTTTTACTTTACTTTCTCATGCAAAAAGATGTGCAGGTTTGAGGAATTGTCAGGGAAAAAAATTTAGACTATTAAAAAATAATGACGACAGAATAAAGGACAAAAGTATTTATTTTTGCATGACATTCTTGCAACTTTTTTTATACGGCAATATATATTTCTTTACCCTTTTTTAAGTTGCGTCACGTATAAGTTCCCACGTGATTATTTGGCGTTTTTTATTAATTTACCATTCATTTAAAAACAAGCCCACGTCCTGTAATTTCCATATAAATATACTATATCGTTGCATCTGTTCATACTTTAAGTTTAAAAGTGTTGCGAGAATTTTTTATACTGCTGGCTTTTTTATGCCATTCAAAGGCCAAATCATTGTACATACTTCACAAAATCATATTTGAATAAAGCATACAAAGTGTATATCACGATTCCATTATGTACTTCGTTATTAACATGCACTCATAAATGTAATTTAAAAAAGTTACATGCTATTTACAAAAATAAAAAATGCTACTGTGTGCAGTTCTTGGAAGAAGAGAACAGTGACGATAAAAATGGTCTTTATGAACGGATTTTTAAGGTAAGTGACGTACTAGCTGTGATTAACTTTTTAATTTACGATTTATTTATAAGGATAGCGTTTTTGTTCTAGCGATGGTGTCAGAAAATTAAACAAAATTTACGACTTTGTCAGTTGTTTTAGTTCTTTTTTGGAGTTTTTTTCGAATGCACATCACAGGTAAAATATTTTGACAAAAACTAGTATTTGAATTACTTAAACCTTCTTGAAACCACTTTCCAACTTTTTAAAATATCTGGCGAACCAGCAAGGCTTAAATGTTGGAGTTTGGTTACTTTTCGTATGCCTATTAGAATTCTTTTACCAAAAAATTTCCACAATTATGAATCTGCAATTGCTTCCCATGTAAAAAATATGATTCTTCTGTCAATCCTATTTACGTTTGAATGTTTTTTACTTTACTTTCTCATGCACAAAAGATGTGCAGGTTTGAGGAGATTGTCAGGGAAAAAAATTTAGACTATTAAAAAATAATGACGACAGAATAAAGACAAATTGTTTGTGAATTCTTTTTTCTCTTATCAGAGCTGATGTGTATGTGAACTGTTATTACATTTCCATAGCTCTTTCCTTGGGGGATGAGTTGGTAAAAAAAGACCTAAAGAGCCTATAAAACCCGGCCTCAACACTTTTTACAAACATTTTTTTAATTCTTCTTCTAGTCATTATGTTCGCAAGGTTACGCTGGAAATAGATGTCAAAAAGGTGAGTAGAAAACACAATCACAACAGGAATTATCTTAGAAAACGTATAATATTCTCATAGATTAATACACTTTTATTTAAAGCGTTTTTGCTCGTTCGAAAAAACCCCGGTGTGGTCATGTCTCCGGATTCGAGTGCCTACAAACGTTTAAAATAGAAATTATTCGAAAAAGGAAAAAGGAAATGTGCTGTCGTTTTAGAAAGCAATGTTACCAAACAATATTTATTTTGATTTCAAAAAAAAAAATCAAAGCAAATAGAATGAAAACTGTACAAAACGCCATATTTTCCATGTGTAGGAACACATTATAGCGTCACAACCCTCTGATTTTTCATTTTATTTTTTAAATGGTAGCAAAACATGACTACAAATAATTAGTGTTTCTAAAGCACAATTTTGAAACTAACAATCAGGTGGGCGTGGGAACTAATTTATAAATAATGAGGTCAATATTATGTTACAATTGACGGACAGGCGATTAAATAAGAGACACAAACTACATTATATAAAGAAGATGCCCATGTTATTATACACTTTAACGCCACCAACTGCGACACCTAACCATCTTACACTAACTACGACACCTAACCAGCTTACATTAACTGCGACACCTAACTTGTATAAATTAACTGCCACACTCAACCAGCTTACATTAACTGCCACACTTATCCAGGTTACGTTAACTACGCCACTAAACGAGCTTACATTAACACCTAACCAGAAATCATTAATTGCAACACCTAACCAGCATACAATAAATCAAATCCATGTGGAAGTATCATTAAATTTCTTATCCTTGGTAACCTAAGTTTAGTGTGGAGAGCTTATTGAGGAGGGGTGGCGTAGGTGGTAATTTTATTCAAATCCAGAGGATAGGAGTGTTTTAATAAATTGAAGTAGGTGAATTTTCATTTAGAGGTATGAAATAGGTTGGTAGAATAGTTTGGACGTAGAGCAGGGTTCATTTTTTTAATCAAACAGTGTTAACGCTTGATGAAAAAAGGAATGTGTTCGCTACATTATTGAATAGCGTTTGTTACTTGCATTTGTTACTTACTTAACTTACTTATTTTGTTCGTTATTAAATATTCACAAATAATTTTCTTTAGTTTTCCCAAATGAACTAAAAACACATTGCATTCCGGGTGATGTTTATAAATTGAATTGGGTGGTAATTTTTCAAAGTTTGCTGTTGTCCCCCACATCTACAATTAGGTTAATAAGAGAAAGTAGCGAACTTACGAGAATGTCCACGTGTCGCGCAAAACAAAATATCTTTGACTTTCCTGTAGCGTAATCGCTGAATTTAAGATGTTATACTTTTAACCCTATTCGGTCCGGGGGGGGGGGGGGGGGGGGGCTAACGATTTTTTTTAATAACTCCTTAATGGTATGTTGCATGGCTATGAAACTTACGGAGTTTTAATATTTATCTATTAGACACCTGCATGCAAAATGTTTAGGTCTCATACCGTTCAGAGGCTTCGATATTGGCTATTACTCGAAATTACCCCTAAAAATCTCTATGAAACCCTTATAATGGGGAAAATATAATAACTCTTGTTAGGATTATTGTTAGAACTTGAAACTTACAACACAACTTTATTTCATTAAGAAGAATCATTTCGCATGTTTTGAACACGTGATTAATCCAATTTCCCAATTTTTTCGGATTTTACCCGAAAATCAGGAAAAACCGGATTTCCGGGCAATTTTTGGTAGTTTTTCATGCGATCTGTGTAAAAACCGGAACATATCTTAAATAACTTTTATTTAGCTTTCCGAAACTACAAACAGAATGTAAAAATTCGCTCTAGAACTAAAGTAATTGAATTTTAAGCAGATAGCGGCATCTTGGACAAATTTCAAGCTTTTGATGACGCCACAGAAAATGTGCTGACGCAAGCAAAAATTTATTCCTTCTATTTTGTTCCTTTCATGACGTACTATAAGTGTGCTAAGTTTGATTCAATTTGGAAAAGCGTATGGAAAGTTATTGACCCCCCCCCCCCCCCCCGGTCATAATATGTTCGAGAAACCCCGGACCGAATAGGGTTAATAAGAATTTTATGCACCACGGAATTAAGCATATAAAGGAAATTTTCGGTTCAAACAGCTGATTTATTTTTATAAATACTGGACAGAAAAGTTTTTAATGACATAGCTAAGCACAATATTTATATGACGTTTTATTTTTGCTTTTAAGTTAAGATAAAAATATCGGAGGGAAAACCTGCCACCCAATCCAGCGCTGGAGAGAACCAAGGGAAGCCTTCAAAAGGGGTAGACGGAGATACAAATGGAGATATGTTTCAAGGATCATGCTTTCACACAAAGGTAGAAACTGCACCTTGGTGGCAAGTTGACATTATGGAAAATGCCGTTATAACTAGTGTAACGTTATACCCGCGCACTGATTGTTGCAGTAGGCGAGCCGCTAACTTGGAAATAGTGATAAAATTCGCAGGTTCAACAGAGTGGAACACATGTGCTTTTATCAAGGAATTGGGTTTTACAAGTTTGAATGCCAAATGTGAAGAGGAAATTTTTGGAAGAATCGTTCGACTTGTGCAATATAATAATGCATACTTTCATTTATGTGAAGTTGAAGTTTACGGATACTTAAACACATATTGACTCTAGTTTTCTGAACAGCAGAAAGACTGGAATGTATAAAAGTATAGATAAAGTGTAAATATACCTGAGTGAAGGTTACAATAGTTGCAAAAGATTATCAATTTAGACTGTTCCTTAACATAAGAGTTAGAATTTGGATTTGCAAATTGATAAAAAACAATTGACTTGCACGTAATTTTTAAGATAACTATATATTATTACCAATTATTACTCAACCTTAATTTGTTTGTTCT
Organism: Hydractinia echinata; assembly: GCA_030067915.1. NCBI lineage: Eukaryota > Metazoa > Cnidaria > Hydrozoa > Anthoathecata > Hydractiniidae > Hydractinia > Hydractinia echinata. The sequence goes on from JASGCC010000220.1 coordinate 20,609, forward strand.
ATCTTATTATCGTAATAGTAGTTGTTTTTGAGTTTTTGAGTTTATCGTAAATAGTTGTACTTGACTTATTGTATTATGTAAATAAAATACAGAAAAAACGGCTCGAGTCATACCCTTGTGACTTCTGTTGTGATTTCTTGGAAGCAGTTTACAAAATCAGTTATCCCATATAAAGAAGCATAAACTATCTTCACTGCGAAATGAAACAGGCTTTAACTACTGAAAGCACGGATAGTTATGGGAATCAACAAAACACGAAACTACACCTGAAGGATATATCGCAAAAATAACAAAAAAACTACGAAGTCAGGACGAAACCGCTTGCGTTCAGCGTCTTTTTTAAGGGATAAGTTTCTGTGAAAGTCAATGGAGAAACAACCAACCACATAGCCTAATAACTAAGCCTAGACGGAAACAAATGTGTCAGAACAAATCCCTACTTCAAATCCGCCAATAAACAAAAAAAAAATTACTCGCGAAAAAGGACGAATAAATATCAACTCATAAGCACAAAGTCATCGGGGTCACGTGTTTACCATTTTAAACATAACTTGAACCAATTATGCTTGTTCGGTTGAATGGAACGATTCGCGTTCAAAACATTAAAAAAGAAAGGATTTCTTTGCTTAAATTCGTGTCTGAGGTAACGAAGAACGAATAATGTGATGCGGTTAGGGTGAGATATAACTGGCAACTTCCGAATCTTCCGACGCGATGTGTCTGTGGAGAATAGTTTGATTGTGAGCATTCATTGTCTTGTTAAAATGTAGTTCTGTTATACAGCGACACAACGATATTCGAAATATGACGGCGAAGTTGTTGAGGGTGGTTTGCAAGGATGTTAAAATTCAATTATAATTATATTAAATCAATATTTAGGTTACAATGTTGTTTTATGTCCATTCTGCTATCTCTCCACGGATAATGTCTTAGCATTTCGTGTTTCACATTGTAAAGTCAGTATGCCATCAATATATATTGTTTTGTTAAAATAACATCGAATAGAATGGTATCAATGCTCTAAAATTCACATCACACATATGGTAGTGGTTGAAGCATTAATAATTTACACCTACGGGCATATTGCGTATGCGGAAAAGCCATGTTTCTCTTCACTAATTTAAACGAAGTCGTAGCTTGTAAAACGATATAAAATGCAAATGTTGTAGGGTTAGAAAAAGTGTTTTAAATCAACGTGCAAGGGCGACTGTTGTACTACAGTTGCTTAAAAAAAATTAAGTTAATCAAAACGGGCGGTATATTCTTTACTGCTATTCACGATAGTGTAGAGGATTTGCGGCAAGTAAAAGACGTCAAATAATTTAGCGTGCCTTTAAAGCTTACCTCCCAAGAAAAATCAAGTTGACCTAAATTGGCTTATATTCATACGTGATTTACAAATATAAAGTTTATTTTCCCTAATTCGCACTTATAAGTTAATAATGCCTATTCAAAGATTTAAAAATTCACCTCCGACACGAGGTTAAACCATCCGCCATATTGTTTTATAAATTTCTTCAGTTGCGCGCTCTGACGTCAGCTGTTTGAAGATCGTTAATCATCTTCCGCATTGGAATTTTGTACTCAAACTTTACTAGTGAAATTCATTGGTAATAAGTATGTTTACCCCCGTGAAAATACCAGGAAACTTTGAAAATGAATACTAACTTCGGTTGAGAAATCATCATTTAATTGCAATACCGAGAAGTTGTGACGCAAAAATAAATAAAAAATGAGCAACAGGGAAAATGTTATAGGATATCAATTTGAGCCTATCAGGCGATATACTAGACCAAGCACTGACTCGGATTCCAGTTGGGAGAGCTGTGATGAGGATACTGATCAAGAAGAAGTCGCTTCACGTGTTGATGTTTCTGTGAGCACGTAGTGCAAGTGTGGAAAATGTAAGGAAATGTCGAGCGAAGCGGAGTGTCTTTGCTGTTGCGAGTTAGAATCCGCGAATATTTTTAATTTGATCGGTGAGTTTTGATATGCGATTCATAAGCACATGTCACTATTGCGATCCCACTAGTGTGAAAATTATACTCTTTTTCAGATGACTGCACTACATTACATCATACCTTTGAAGGAGGTTTTATGGACCGCATTGGTAGGAATGCATGACACAAATGCGAGTCATCTACCACGACGAGAAAACGTAACCAACAAATAAATATCTTCCGTCTTTTAACATAATTACAGAAATAAATATATACAAGAACTATTTTATATTTTCAGAACTTATAAGTACGCAAGTTATAGACAGCTTACCTGGTAGGTGTATAATAAGATACGGAGAGGAGTTCGAGTCATCTCGTCATCAAATATCGTTTAAACCTCAATATCTCTGCAACCGTTTGTCAAAAGTACATGATCCTATACATTTTCTTGATCAGTGTTTCAAGATCTTTACGTTAAAGGCAACGGGTTTACAAATTTTTAAAAAATCTTCTTTTTATATTTTGGCGGGTCCTTGCTGTCCATTTGCAAACCCTTATATCTCCTCAAATGTCTTTAAAAACGCATGATCTTATACATTATTTTGATTAGCATTTCAGGTTCTGTCAGGCAACAAGTAAATTTTTCTTTATTTTTTTTTAAACATGCTGACGTCATCAAAATCTAAATGAAGGATCTTTTTCATTATTCCTCTGCTTAAGTGGATTTTTCTACGGGCGACTAGTATTATATATTAGCTACATGATAGTATAGTTAAGTAATTGAAACCTTTCGATTTTACTTAAGTTTCATTCCAAACATTGCTAGCTAAGAACAACAACTAAGATGTTTAAGTGGTCTGGTGCATTAGGCCCTTGTGTGTTCTAAAAACCAGACAACTCTGAATATTGATGAAAGCTTTAAAATTTTAACTTTTGCCAAGATTGGAATCTCCAAAATTGCAATATCGTGAAATTTAAAAATCAGATGGTGTTAACTGCAATCATTTTGCGGTAGTTCTTAAATAGAGCTATCTTGCTAAGTATCTGATCTATATTGATAATTTGTAGATTCTTAACTTTTTAAAGCTTTTTGATATCCCTGCAACTACAACTAGGTAGCTGCACTTGCAGAAATATCTGTGAGACTTAGGCTACACTTAAACTTGCAATTTGTAATTCCTTTGTCTTCTCAACGTTTTACTAGACGAGTATATCGCATAAACTTTGTAATTTTTATTTGAAGTTTTTTGAAACACTTCCTGTGGCACACTGACATATATTTTTAACCATTCTAAACCTCCTTCAGACCAACGTCTTTTGTACTGTACATATTTATAATTTGTACTAACTGACATCATAAGTAAACTATATAATATTTCAATGCACAAGGTTTTTCTTCGATTTATCTACAAAGAAGGTGCCACCATTATGGCGAACTCAACCGCGTTGTATGAATTTGACTAATGAATCAGTTCCCATTTCAGCATTTTTAAGGTCTCTATTTACTGGAATAATATGATAGAATAAACGACGCAATAATAGACCAAAACAAATGCAAATTTTTTATGAAGCTACACGCAAATATTTTAATGTTTACAGAAAATTTTCGCTTCAGTTCAAAAACCTTGCTTCTAAATTTTGCCTTTGGTGCCGCTTGATGGGTGTTGGCCTAACTTCGATTCGATTTTAATCGCTCTTGTCTGGAAAGAATGTTGAAATGATCTAAACTTAAAGCGTGAATCAGAACAGATCGAAACTTTATCAATCAACCGAATTCCACAATTATAATTGCCCGTCCCGTTCCATTTTGTTTTTGAGTGAAAATTCGCCTTTATTCAACCAATAGCATTTCTGCTTTATGATCTTTAACTTTTGTTCTTATTCCTCATTTTTTAAAAAATAGGGTGTAACCGACGCGTGCCTATTACAATAAAGACAAAGATATTCTTACGTAAAACCTCACCCTTTTTAAACAATTGACTATATTATATATCCCATCCCATCTTCTTTGTTTACAGCCATTTTTACTTGGTCTTGCTAACTACAAATCAAAACAATAATAGATCTTAGGAACACTTCAGACCAGCAGATCTGGTCTTTCAAATTAACTATCGCATCCTAAATTTTCAATCATTAGCAGTGTCCACGACTGTTTGCTTCTTCTTTAAGGGCCTATTACAAAACAGGTTTGCCACAACACAGCTTTCCCGCCATATAAAAAGTCGTAAGCATTTTCTGAAAAGCAAATTTTCAATCCCCAGACCCTTCACTATCATTTGAGAGTAGCATTTTCAGGTATTATATCCTTATCATTTTCGACAAACTTTCAAAGCATCAAATTTCTGTGAGACATAATTTAGTATTTTGTAACAGGCCCTTAAGCACCAGTGTTGATTAATTTCATAATAAGGTGGTCAAAGCTTTTCTTCATGGCAGGTTTCAACACAAGTCGGAAAGTAAAAAAAATCGGGTTATGTATCAGTTAATCCACCGACAAGCGTAGCTAAGATTTCTAACGTAGGTTAGCTTAAATTCTTTTAATTAGCTTTAACCCTATTCGGTCCGGGGGGGGGCGGATTTCGCCCCCCCTGACGGTTTTTTTTTAATAACTCTTTATTGCTATGTTATATGGCTATGAAACTTACTGAGTTTCAATATTTATCTATTAGACACCTGTATGCCGAATGTTTAGGTCCCATACCTTTCAGAGGCTTTGATATTGGCCATTACTAGAAACTACCCCTAAATATCTCTATGAAATCCTTATAATGGGGAAAATTTAATAACTCCTGTTAGAATTATCCTTAGAACTTGAAACTTGCAACACAACTTGGTTTTATTAAGAAGAAACATTTTGCATAATTTGGACACGTGATTAACCCGATTTCCCGATTTTGTCGGATTTTCGAGCAATTTTTGGCAATTTTTTATGCGATCCACGTAAAAACCGGAAAATATGTTAAATAACTTTTATTTAACTTTCAGAAACTTCAAACAGAATGCAAAAATTCGCTCTGGAACAAAAGTAATTAAATTTTAAGCAGATAGTGGCATTTTTAACAAATTTCAAGCTTCTGATGACGTCACAGAAAATGTGCTGACGCAAGTAAAAATTTATTGCTGCCATTTTGTTCCTTTTATGACGTACTATAAGTGTGCCAAGTTTGATTCCATTTGAACAACCCTATGAAAAGTTATTGAGGGGGGGGGGGGATTCCGCCCCTCCCCCCCCCCCACGGTCGTTCAAAACCGCGATTTTAAGGAAAAAAAGTGTGCGCATGCGCCGAAATTTTTTTAAAAAAAGCAGCTATGGCATAAAATTATGACGTCATCGATATTGACCTCACTCTCTATTATCTTGTTTTAGTCGTCCAATAAAAGAAAATTTAAATTTTTTTTCTTTTAAAACTAAAGAAGGATGACCATAGACTACTATTTCGCCTCTGGTTGCTACCCGGGGCAGCATAAACAGACGGCAAAAAAATCCCGGATGGCTAGCTCACAGTTTACCAGTACAAGAACACTGTTGTACAACATTCTGACGCAAAGTTTTTCATGATTTATCAGACACCACAAAAACTCGGCATAAGCCTCAATTATATAAGTCCAAAAATTTTTTCAGGGTATGAACAGATAAATGCACAGGAGCATCTATGGTTTAGTGTTACTTGTTGTTTTGTTAATTATATACATATAGAAAAATATTATCGATTTTTCAATTTCTTTTGGTATGAGATTTTTCATTAACAAACAAACCTTCGCTACGAAATATTATTTTTAGCAGAATTATTAATAAACCCTAACCATTTTTGGGGAACTGGGACTATAAATTTATTTATTTATTATGAATATTTACACATGATGTACACTTCAGTAATAAATTACTGCTATTATTGCGCGTCAGCACATTTTCTGTGACGTCATCAGAAGCTTGAAATTTGTTAAAAATGCCACTATCTGCTTAAAATTTAATTACTTTTGTTCCAGAGCGAATTTTTGCATTCTGTTTGAAGTTTCTGAAAGCTAAATAAAAGTTATTTAACATATTTTCCGGTTTTTACGTGGATCGCATAAAAAATTGCCAAAAATTGCTCGAAAATCCGTTTTTTCCCGATTTTCGGGAAAAATCCGACAAAATCGGGAAATCGGGTTAATCACGTGTCCAAATTATGCAAAATGTTTCTTCTTAATAAAACAAAGTTGTGTTGCAAGTTTCAAGTTCTAAGGATAATCCTAACAGGAGTTATTAAATTTTCCCCATTATAAAGATTTCATAGAGATATTTAGGGGTAGTTTCTAGTAATGGCCAATATCAAAGCCTCTGAAAGGTATGGGACCTAAACATTCGGCATACAGGTGTCTAATAGATAAATATTGAAACTCAGTAAGTTTCATAGCCATATAACATAGCAATAAAGAGTTATTAAAAAAAAACCGTCAGGGGGGGCGAAATCCGCCCCCCCCCCCGGACCGAATAGGGTTAAAGCTAATTAAAAAAATTTAAGCTAACCTACGTTAGAAATCTTAGCTACGCTTGTCGGTGGATTAACTGATACATAACCCGATTTTTTTTACTTTCCGACTTGTGTTGAAACCTGCCATGAAGAAAAGCTTTGACCACCTTATTATGAAATTAATCAACACTGGTGCTTAAGGGCCTGTTACAAAATACTAAATTATGTCTCACAGAAATTTGATGCTTTGAAAGTTTGTCGAAAATGATAAGGATATAATACCTGAAAATGCTACTCTCAAATGATAGTGAAGGGTCTGGGGATTGAAAATTTGCTTTTCAGAAAATGCTTACGACTTTTTATATGGCGGGAAAGCTGTGTTGTGGCAAACCTGTTTTGTAATAGGCCCTTAAAGAAGAAGCGAACAGTCGTGGACACTGCTAATGATTGAAAATTTAGGATGCGATAGTTAATTTGAAAGACCAGATCTGCTGGTCTGAAGTGTTCCTAAGATCTATTATTGTTTTGATTTGTAGTTAGCAAGACCAAGTAAAAATGGCTGTAAACAAAGAAGATGGGATGGGATATATAATATAGTCAATTGTTTAAAAAGGGTGAGGTTTTACGTAAGAATATCTTTGTCTTTATTGTAATAGGCACGCGTCGGTTACACCCTATTTTTTAAAAAATGAGGAATAAGAACAAAAGTTAAAGATCATAAAGCAGAAATGCTATTGGTTGAATAAAGGCGAATTTTCACTCAAAAACAAAATGGAACGGGACGGGCAATTATAATTGTGGAATTCGGTTGATTGATAAAGTTTCGATCTGTTCTGATTCACGCTTTAAGTTTAGATCATTTCAACATTCTTTCCAGACAAGAGCGATTAAAATCGAATCGAAGTTAGGCCAACACCCATCAAACGGCACCAAAGGCAAAATTTAGAAGCAAGGTTTTTGAACTGAAGCGAAAATTTTCTGTAAACATTAAAATATTTGCGTGTAGCTTCATAAAAAATTTGCATTTGTTTTGGTCTATTATTGCGTCGTTTATTCTATCATATTATTCCAGTAAATAGAGACCTTAAAAATGCTGAAATGGGAACTGATTCATTAGTCAAATTCATACAACGCGGTTGAGTTCGCCATAATGGTGGCACCTTCTTTGTAGATAAATCGAAGAAAAACCTTGTGCATTGAAATATTATATAGTTTACTTATGATGTCAGTTAGTACAAATTATAAATATGTACAGTACAAAAGACGTTGGTCTGAAGGAGGTTTAGAATGGTTAAAAATATGTCAGTGTGCCACAGGAAGTGTTTCAAAAAACTTCAAATAAAAATTACAAAGTTTATGCGATATACTCGTCTAGTAAAACGTTGAGAAGACAAAGGAATTACAAATTGCAAGTTTAAGTGTAGCCTAAGTCTCACAGATATTTCTGCAAGTGCAGCTACCTAGTTGTAGTTGCAGGGATATCAAAAAAGCTTTAAAAAGTTAAGAATCTACAAATTATCAATATAGATCAGATACTTAGCAAGATAGCTCTATTTAAGAACTACCGCAAAATGATTGCAGTTAACACCATCTGATTTTTAAATTTCACGATATTGCAATTTTGGAGATTCCAATCTTGGCAAAAGTTAAAATTTTAAAGCTTTTCATCAATATTCAGAGTTGTCTGGTTTTTAGAACACACAAGGGCCTAATGCACCAGACCACTTAAACATCTTAGTTGTTGTTCTTAGCTAGCAATGTTTGGAATGAAACTTAAGTAAAATCGAAAGGTTTCAATTACTTAACTATACTATCATGTAGCTAATATATAATACTAGTCGCCCGTAGAAAAATCCACTTAAGCAGAGGAATAATGAAAAAGATCCTTCATTTAGATTTTGATGACGTCAGCATGTTTAAAAAAAATAAAGAAAAATTTACTTGTTGCCTGACAGAACCTGAAATGCTAATCAAAATAATGTATAAGATCATGCGTTTTTAAAGACATTTGAGGAGATATAAGGGTTTGCAAATGGACAGCAAGGACCCGCCAAAAATATAAAAAGAAGATTTTTTTAAAAATTTGTAAACCCGTTGCCTTTAACGTAAAGATCTTGAAACACTGATCAAGAAAATGTATAGGATCATGTACTTTTGACAAACGGTTGCAGAGATATTGAGGTTTAAACGATATTTGATGACGAGATGACTCGAACTCCTCTCCGTATCTTATTATACACCTACCAGGTAAGCTGTCTATAACTTGCGTACTTATAAGTTCTGAAAATATAAAATAGTTCTTGTATATATTTATTTCTGTAATTATGTTAAAAGACGGAAGATATTTATTTGTTGGTTACGTTTTCTCGTCGTGGTAGATGACTCGCATTTGTGTCATGCATTCCTACCAATGCGGTCCATAAAACCTCCTTCAAAGGTATGATGTAATGTAGTGCAGTCATCTGAAAAAGAGTATAATTTTCACACTAGTGGGATCGCAATAGTGACATGTGCTTATGAATCGCATATCAAAACTCACCGATCAAATTAAAATATTCGCGGATTCTAACTCGCAACAGCAAAGACACTCCGCTTCGCTCGACATTTCCTTACATTTTCCACACTTGCACTACGTGCTCACAGAAACATCAACACGTGAAGCGACTTCTTCTTGATCAGTATCCTCATCACAGCTCTCCCAACTGGAATCCGAGTCAGTGCTTGGTCTAGTATATCGCCTGATAGGCTCAAATTGATATCCTATAACATTTTCCCTGTTGCTCATTTTTTATTTATTTTTGCGTCACAACTTCTCGGTATTGCAATTAAATGATGATTTCTCAACCGAAGTTAGTATTCATTTTCAAAGTTTCCTGGTATTTTCACGGGGGTAAACATACTTATTACCAATGAATTTCACTAGTAAAGTTTGAGTACAAAATTCCAATGCGGAAGATGATTAACGATCTTCAAACAGCTGACGTCAGAGCGCGCAACTGAAGAAATTTATAAAACAATATGGCGGATGGTTTAACCTCGTGTCGGAGGTGAATTTTTAAATCTTTGAATAGGCATTATTAACTTATAAGTGCGAATTAGGGAAAATAAACTTTATATTTGTAAATCACGTATGAATATAAGCCAATTTAGGTCAACTTGATTTTTCTTGGGAGGTAAGCTTTAAAGGCACGCTAAATTATTTGACGTCTTTTACTTGCCGCAAATCCTCTACACTATCGTGAATAGCAGTAAAGAATATACCGCCCGTTTTGATTAACTTAATTTTTTTTAAGCAACTGTAGTACAACAGTCGCCCTTGCACGTTGATTTAAAACACTTTTTCTAACCCTACAACATTTGCATTTTATATCGTTTTACAAGCTACGACTTCGTTTAAATTAGTGAAAGAGAAACATGGCTTTTCCGCATACGCAATATGCCCGTAGGTGTAAATTATTAATGCTTCAACCACTACCATATGTGTGATGTGAATTTTAGAGCATTGATACCATTCTATTCGATGTTATTTTAACAAAACAATATATATTGATGGCATACTGACTTTACAATGTGAAACACGAAATGCTAAGACATTATCCGTGGAGAGATAACAGAATGGACATAAAACAACATTGTAACCTAAATATTGATTTAATATAATTATAATTGAATTTTAACATCCTTGCAAACCACCCTCAACAACTTCGCCGTCATATTTCGAATATCGTTGTGTCGCTGTATAACAGAACTACATTTTAACAAGACAATGAATGCTCACAATCAAACTATTCTCCACAGACACATCGCGTCGGAAGATTCGGAAGTTGCCAGTTATATCTCACCCTAACCGCATCACATTATTCGTTCTTCGTTACCTCAGACACGAATTTAAGCAAAGAAATCCTTTCTTTTTTAATGTTTTGAACGCGAATCGTTCCATTCAACCGAACAAGCATAATTGGTTCAAGTTATGTTTAAAATGGTAAACACGTGACCCCGATGACTTTGTGCTTATGAGTTGATATTTATTCGTCCTTTTTCGCGAGTAATTTTTTTTTTGTTTATTGGCGGATTTGAAGTAGGGATTTGTTCTGACACATTTGTTTCCGTCTAGGCTTAGTTATTAGGCTATGTGGTTGGTTGTTTCTCCATTGACTTTCACAGAAACTTATCCCTTAAAAAAGACGCTGAACGCAAGCGGTTTCGTCCTGACTTCGTAGTTTTTTTGTTATTTTTGCGATATATCCTTCAGGTGTAGTTTTCGTGTTTTGTTGATTCCCATAACTATCCGTGCTTTCAGTAGTTTAAAGCCTGTTTCATTTCGCAGTGAAGATAGTTTATGCTTCTTTATATGGGATAACTGATTTTGTAAACTGCTTCCAAGAAATCACAACAGAAGTCACAAGGGTATGACTCGAGCCGTTTTTTCTGTATTTTATTTACATAATACAATAAGTCAAGTACAACTATTTACGATAAACTCAAAAACTCCAAAACAACTACTATTACGATAATAAGATAGAACAAACAAATTAAGGTTGAGTAATAATTGGTAATAATATATAGTTATCTTAAAAATTACGTGCAAGTCAATTGTTTTTTATCAATTTGCAAATCCAAATTCTAACTCTTATGTTAAGGAACAGTCTAAATTGATAATCTTTTGCAACTATTGTAACCTTCACTCAGGTATATTTACACTTTATCTATACTTTTATACATTCCAGTCTTTCTGCTGTTCAGAAAACTAGAGTCAATATGTGTTTAAGTATCCGTAAACTTCAACTTCACATAAATGAAAGTATGCATTATTATATTGCACAAGTCGAACGATTCTTCCAAAAATTTCCTCTTCACATTTGGCATTCAAACTTGTAAAACCCAATTCCTTGATAAAAGCACATGTGTTCCACTCTGTTGAACCTGCGAATTTTATCACTATTTCCAAGTTAGCGGCTCGCCTACTGCAACAATCAGTGCGCGGGTATAACGTTACACTAGTTATAACGGCATTTTCCATAATGTCAACTTGCCACCAAGGTGCAGTTTCTACCTTTGTGTGAAAGCATGATCCTTGAAACATATCTCCATTTGTATCTCCGTCTACCCATTTTGAAGGCTTCCCTTGGTTCTCTCCAGCGCTGGATTGGGTGGCAGGTTTTCCCTCCGATATTTTTATCTTAACTTAAAAGCAAAAATAAAACGTCATATAAATATTGTGCTTAGCTATGTCATTAAAAACTTTTCTGTCCAACCTCGATCCCAGGGCCTGTAGCGTTTTTTGATATGAGGATGAAACGCGTACGAGGCCCTGGTACAACAGACTGAAATTCGCCCAAAATTAAGCATGCAGAGAAAAGTAATGTATGCGTGACGTTTTCGATTAAAGATGGAGTTTTAGTGGCAGGAGTTTGTAAAATTGTAAAAGTCTTTTACTGCATTTTTTATAGCTAGATAGCTACCTATAGCTACACCGTAAAATTCCAGAATAAATACAACCCTTGGTAGCTTTCTAGTCATCTTGTGGTGTATGATACATATAGTAAAAACTACAGCACTTGTAAATATTAAAGAATAATTTACACCAGCTGCAAAATGTTGGGAGAAAATTCAGAGATCTTTTAGAGAGCCTAAATTTTCCTGGCCTTAACACGTCAAATGCTTAGAGTCAATAGTACGAGGACAGGATGTCATTGGAGTGTCATCAAAAGGATATGAAAAAAACTTTAATTTTTCAACTGTTAGCTGGCTAGCTACCAGATGTCATCAGAAAAAAAGATGAAAAATTTTCAATACACGACTTCACAGTTTCAGTTAACTATTGTTTAAATAAATCTCTCTTTTGTTACAACTCTCTTATTGAGAATTAAAAAAGGAAGTAAACCGTTATAAATTAAGAAGACCATGAAGAAAAGTGAAATAATTTTTTTGTGAAATATTTTGAAAAGAAAAGTTACAATTCCTTTACATATATATATGTTTTAAGTATAGGGTTACTGGCAATAACATACTAAATTTTCATATTGTAAGACTAATTATTTCTCGAAGAAGTAGAAATTACTTGCTACATTTTAATGATTTAAATTTTGAGGAGAATGCTGCACAGATGTTGTTTGAGATTTCTGTCTTAACGATAAAATAGAAGATGTTTTGCCATCATTTGTATTTGATGAACATTGTGACTTCATATTTTGCCTTCCAAAGGCAATTTTGATCAAAAGAGAAAGAAATTTAATGAAAATAGAAATTTATCAGAAAATGTCAAAGCTTGTGTTATTGATGAAGCTTACTGCGTTGACACCTGTTTTGTACTTTATATATATATATAGCTATATGACCAATACTTATACTTAAGAATCTCTGTGTATAACAACTGGATAACAAAAAATGTGATATATAAAATAGATATAGCTAGCTAGCTCAAAGCTACACACTTGTCACACAGCTACTACCGGAACAGGAAAAACAGTGACTAGAATGAAACATATTATACCCGGATTAAGAACCTTAACAATAATATCTGTCGATCCAAATAGAAAAAATGTATATATACCTCTGCAGAAAAAAGAGAAAAGTTGGCAAGGAAGGAATATTGCAGATTGGGGTTTTGTGGATATATTTACAACTTATAATAAATGTTTTAAACAAACAAGTACAGCAATTGTGTAATTGTGCAATTTCATCCACCTCAAACAAAGATCATGTAAAACCAAATTCTTCTTGAAGTTGCAAAAAAAGATCTGAACGTTTACGTTATTATAGCAACCTCTGCTTTTGGTATGGGAGTTTACGCACCATATATCAAACAAATCTACCATATAAGTCCAACAAGTACCATTGAAGACTATATATATACATATGCAACAAATTTGGACAGGCTGGTCGATGAGGGCAAGATTATATTATACTGGACATAATATCAGCACTAGGTGTTTGAAACAAAATAACATTAATGAGCTTTAGATGATGATATAACGCTCTTCACACTGCAATTTTTCTAAAAGCTTATTTGTGCAATCTGGCAGAAAATCTTGAATGTCTTTCACATTTACGACAGTATTAGTTTGCATAATTACGATACCAACAATATCTTTTATTTTTTCTTAAAGTTGTTTCAAAGTCCAATACTTCCGAAAATTTGACTAAAACCGTTTTAAGTTTGTTTCAGCACACAGCCTGCATACTTCAGCACACCCACCATAAACTTTGTGTTGTGATATTTTCTTTCTTATTGCCTAAAAACAATAATATATTAGTTGTGACGTTTTGTATATATTTCTTTTTATTTATAGCTAGCTATACTTTATTTCCTAAATTATTTTCATTTATTTTTCAATACTTTAGCTAGTATATTTGTCCCCAAAGTTTCTTAAAAGATATCTCTTGACATGTGCGGCTTTTTAAGAAAAATTGGTTGTCATTGTTGTAATTGTTTGTGCATCTTCAAGACAACAGCATCTATAGCCAGTTACTCAGCATCCATACTACAGTTGCATCTGTACGAAGTTTTTCTTTACTAAAATTAAATTTTCCTTTTTTAAAAATATAAGTATTGTGTCTCAACAAAAGGTGAGAGTACCTGTTACTTTCGTTCGCAGGACAGGATGTTCATCACACCATTCCATTTGAGTTTTGTCAGCTGCCTTTTCCACCATCAGTGAGAAAACAAAAGTAATGTTTTTGATTTTAATTTGTTATTTAATTTTGATTTGTTTCAAAATTTAAACGATGCAAGGAAAGTCAAAAATAACGTGAATATAAATATTTTCTTCATAAACAAGTAACCATAAAAATCTTCGTAATGCTCATCGCTCGCCATATTTGTTGTTAATAAAAAAAATGCTGTGCTTGCAAAAAAAACTTCTGAATTAATTATCTTTTTAACATAATTTAAAAAAGCCGTACACGCAATCTCATTGGTTGAGTGAGTCTGTTGTACCAGGGCCTCGTACGCGTTTCATCCTCATATCAAAAAACGCTACGGGCCCTGGGATCGAGGTTGTTTTCTGTCCAGTATTTATAAAAATAAATCAGCTGTTTGAACCGAAAATTTCCTTTATATGCTTAATTCCGTGGTGCATAAAATTCTTATTAACCCTATTCGGTCCGGGGTTTCTCGAACATATTATGACCGGGGGGGGGGGGGGGGGGGGTCAATAACTTTCCATACGCTTTTCCAAATTGAATCAAACTTAGCACACTTATAGTACGTCATGAAAGGAACAAAATAGAAGGAATAAATTTTTGCTTGCGTCAGCACATTTTCTGTGGCGTCATCAAAAGCTTGAAATTTGTCCAAGATGCCGCTATCTGCTTAAAATTCAATTACTTTAGTTCTAGAGCGAATTTTTACATTCTGTTTGTAGTTTCGGAAAGCTAAATAAAAGTTATTTAACATATGTTCCGGTTTTTACACAGATCGCATGAAAAACTACCAAAAATTGCCCGGAAATCCGGTTTTTTCCTGATTTTCGGGTAAAATCCGAAAAAATTGGGAAATTGGATTAATCACGTGTTCAAAACATGCGAAATGATTCTTCTTAATGAAATAAAGTTGTGTTGTAAGTTTCAAGTTCTAACAATAATCCTAACAAGAGTTATTATATTTTCCCCATTATAAGGGTTTCATAGAGATTTTTAGGGGTAATTTCGAGTAATAGCCAATATCGAACAACCTCGTCCCCAGGACTATTTGCTTCTCAACGGCGCTGCGCTTTCTGATAGTTCTAGCGAAATAGCCCTGGACCAGGCTGGTCACCGTATCGCATCTGATTGGCCCACGGCGTTACCCTAATTATGCAACGCTTTTAGCTGGCGTCAGCAAAAATCCTAAAAGTGATACATAAACAAATATGGCACCGGAAGATGTGGCGTCGTTGTTGGTGGTGGTTTTAAATCCTTAAAAAGCATTATTTTTCCTTTTTAATCTCATTTCCTCCACCTTTTTTTAAAGATGTCTTAGCTAAAGTAAGAATTTCTTTCAAATATACGATATTTTTGTTAAAAAGTAGTCGGTGTTGTTGCTAGCCAGCTAGGTAATGCATTCATAAATATGGCGGCTCGAGAGAGAAGTGAAGTGTTTGCAGGTGCTCTTCTTGTTAATCTCTCGTTGCAGAAGATGTTGCCATCTACGCCTAAAAAAGTTTATAAAGGTGGCAAAGGAGTGTGTCGAATTTGTGCTGAAGAAACATCAGCACATCACTTGACCAGAATTTTTTCAAAAAAGTGGAAAGGAAAAATCCTTACATCACAAAATATTCAGAACATGTGGATTAAACGTTTCCGAGTTTGAACTATTGCCTACAACAATTTGTTCAAAGTGTGACAGGTTTATCAATAAAATGTTTGACTTCCAGAATAATGTACAACAACAACAAATCCATTTACAACAGCAAACAACAGTAAAAAGATGTGCAGCTTTTTCACCAAACCAGCAGTCAAAACCAAAAAAAATCAACATTAAAAATGAAAATTATCCTGTCCAAAAAAACTGTTTCCAGTCAAAAAAATCTCTACAATTTACGCCTTTACTAAACATAACAAATGAAACAGACATAAAGTCAAACACAAAATACTTCCTAAAGAACTTGGCAAAACAGAACAACCTCAAAACGACTTCATTACTGAAGATCAAGAAAAGAAAATTATTACTGCATTACAAACAAGGACAATTGATATTATCATAACTACCATAAAAAATAATTGCCCTAAATTAATTGATGCCATTAAGCAACTTGCTACAGATGAAATAAGCACTGCATGCAAAAACTTATGCAAGAAAAGTGGTGGCTCTGTCTTGTTTGAAAAGAATTGTGACGAAATGATGTTTTTTAAAGAAAGCAATTTATGGTCAGAAGTCACACAATATAATCCATTTTTAATAGACATATTGATGGCTGTAGCAGGCAGAAAACATATTGAGCATGATCTACAGATAAAATTGTGTTTTATTTACTCAATTTTAATGCAGCACAGATGGCATGAATTGTCCTTAATGCAAAGAATAAATACAGTACTTGTTATTGAAGGTGGCTGCAGCAAACAGGTAAAAAATACATGTTTATTGATTAAATAACATAAGTCGTACAAATCTTAAAAATCAGTTAAAAAATGTGACAAACAATACAAAAAAACTTCACACCATGGTTAAATTCCGCTCAAATAAACATCCGTTGGTTAGTTATAAAAATTGTTAAATAGTTGTTTAATAAAATTATTATGCTTTATATTCTATATTTTTATTGCAAATTTGTTTTAGTTACAAAAAAGACTCAACAAAGTTGGCTATTGTTTATCTCCTTCATCAAGGGATACGTTGTTGAAATTAATTGGAGGTAATTTTATGTCAAGTGCAGTACAGATTGTCAAAAGTGGTTTTACGCTACGTGGAACGACTGACAACTGGGATTTGAAAGTTTTAGTTAATTTGAGAAAATCAATCAACAATGAAGACCTTCATCTTCTTGCTTCAAATCTTATAGAAAACAGAATCACATTCAACCACCTCCCTAATGACCACCCCAAGGAAAATTTAAGAACAATTTCCCGTTGTAGGTTCATTCCAAGTAGAGAAGAATGGGAAGAATATACAAAAACATCGGCAATAATCGTTGGAAGGATAATGGCAGATTTTTTTACACAATTTAAATTTTTCAAGAAAGTGTTACCAGAACATATTAATCATGAATACAGTGAAGAAATGAAGAAAAAATCAAAAATTATTAGCATGCCAATCATCAATGCTAATGAAAATAACTATCAAGATTGTGTTGTTGCCCTGAGGACATTTGAATGTTGGATAGCTGAAATATATCATAAAGCAGGTTTGCTTCAAGATAAGCCTGATGTGGATGATACAATCCACATTCCAGAAGGTCCTGCAATGCCTGGACAAACCTATGGTCATGTCGTTCATACAGAGAATGATCCAATGAGGGATATGAAGATTCCCTTCTCTGGAGATCAGCTAACTCGTGTCCGTTTTGCCGGAGCCAAAGATTTGATATCTGGTGCACACACACCGACTGATCGATTAGAGCACTGTGGCCCATTTAAACCGGTAATGTGGCATACAAAGGCTTCATTGCTCCAATATTGCTATGGTGTTTTATTTTCAAATGAATCGACAAATGAGCGGGGAACATTAAAATTTTTCAAGGAGAAATATAATCGAAAAGATGCAACCCCTGCTAAAGTACTGAATTCATACGAAAGCAGTGAGGAGTTATTTTTAAGTGTCGGCACGTCATACATAGTCGTTGCAGCAATGAAGTTTTTTGGCATGGAAACCATGACAGATAAACCTACAAAGCATGAATTTCCAAAAAATATTTCACATGCAAGTAATGATAAAAAAGAAGGGTATTTCACACAAGTTACTCAACTTTTTATTCAGGAATACATATTACAAAAACATCAAAATATTCCAGATGATGAGGATTATTTGAAAAACTATTCTCTTTGTATTTCATTTTTGACAGTCTTGGTTCTCCAATTAAAAGATGCAGCAAAAGAAGGTGATGGAGGAAGAAATTTAATAAATCAAAAAATTCTCCTTTCCGTTTTTAGATCACTGGGATCATATAGCAAATATGCCATAGAGATGTTTGTCAGTATAGCCCAAATTGAAGCAATGCTTCCACCTAGACTATCAGAACAATTTAAATGGGGCTTCTTTGTTAATTGGAGGGGAGGAGCTGGCTGTAATATGGAAGAGGATTTGGCACAAGAGATCAGCAACAAATTGAGTAAAAACATTGTACAAAGGATGGGTCCAAATAAAACCCTAGAATCAATCAGTAAGGTATGCAAAGCTGTCAATGGTATAAAGCAGATTGTTGAAAATTATGATCATCTGTTAGGATTCCACAATGTTTCAACACAACATACAACTCGAGATTTGTTGAGTGACGAGAAGGAAATGGTTGAAGATCTGTTAGCAATAAAACCTTTCGATCATATTACAGGACGGTTTCACTATTCATTCCAAAATGTAAAAAGATCTCCATTGAGATATTTAAACGTGGTTGAACATCATGCATGGCTTGAAAAACATAAATCACAACTAGCAATTTAAAAATATATAATGAATGATTAGGTAATATTTTCTGTCAAATTTTCAAAAGCTTTTATATATATATATGTTTATTCATGTATATATAATGTAAATATGTAATATTTGGTTTTAACTATATAAGATGCTGTTGAATAAGTTCATATATTTCCAGAGCTATGTCTTCATCAAATATACCATAGCTAAGAAGATCTTTTTCGGATGTTATTTTATCAATATTATCTATTATTTTAGCATATGTGTTAGCAGTGCATATATCAGCAAACAATGGATCAGCTCTTGTGTTTAATTTATTGATCAATAATTCCAAGTCAGGCAGAAAACTTTTGTCAATAAAGGGTGAAGGTTTCTTGATTTCTTTTGCTTTTCTACTTTCCAAGGATAGAATTTCACAGTTGCAACAACACAATTCTTAAGCCAAAATAATTTTGTAAAAAACTTCTTAAACAAGTTGTCAAGTCACAAAATTCTTTCATATGCTGGTCAACATTTTTTTTATTCGTTGAAATGTCTGAATTATTGTAATACAATATTGCTTCTGCTGGTTGACCACGTCGGGCTGCCCGTCCAATTTCTTGAATGTACGATTCAATGTTGGACGGGGGAGAAATATGTATAATCTTTATGACAAATGGTGTGTTGACACCCATACCAAGTGCTGTAGTGGCAAAAATTATTCTTATTCGAGAGTTTTCACGTTTTATTTCTTCTAAAATAGTTGTTTTCATCAACTTTGTTTGTGGTGAGTGATACTGATTAAAAAGTCGAGAAGATGGATGTTTTTTATGATCAACATATTGATCCTCACCCAAAATTCTTTCAAACAATCTGTATGCATAGGCACAATATTTTAACTTTAAATAAATAATTGTCATAGGGCAGTTTTGTTTTTTTGTGCTTTAACTCTGTTGCGATAGGTAGTAATATATCCTCATATCCTGCTAAACCTTTGCAATTACTCATTCTTATTTCTTTTTTTAAAAAAATGCTTTTACGATTTGGATTTGCAGTAACCACTTTGCAATTTTCTATTTTCAAAGCTTTTTTTAAATTACGTAATTTCGTTGGTGAAGCAGTTGCAGTCAAAGCTAACATGATACTGCGAGGGAAGAATGCTTGTAAAACTGATAAGTTTTGAAATTCTGTACGAAATTCTTCACCCTAGATATAACATACAGTAATTCATCAATTTTTTAGCTTAACTGTATTATGGTGATAAATTTATGTTATTCAATTATTATAGCTATACATATACATATATTTTGTTTGTGAAACTTTTTCAAATGGATATATAATATATATTAGTTTGTTTATATATATTTAGTTGCTATATTTAAGGCATATTATTTTTATAATAGCTATGTATGTAGATTTTTGTTATGTTATGTTATACAAAGAAAACTAGCTAGCTAGCTATACTCACCATAATTCCACACAATGCGCCTCGTCTATCACACAAGCCACAACATTTTCCTCATAAATTTTTGATCGTAATATCTTCCTTCCCTGATCTGATAACAGTGACTCTGGATGTGCAAATAAAATTTTACATTTGCCTGCAACAATGCTTTTTTGAAATTTTAAAACAGAATTTGATGCATCATTCAAATCTTCCTCAAACAAGGGTTCGTATCTCTGGCTATTAGCTTGGTCTTCGAGTTGTAAGAAACCACATTCAATGCCTACTTTACTTAAATTTACTAACTGATCTTGAATAATTGATGTTAAAGGAGAGACAACAAGTACAATATTGCCTGCCTTTCGTTCTGGAACAAAGTCGGGTAAAAGTTGATAAATTAAAGATTTACCAAACCCAGTAGGCAAAACAGCTATAACGTGGTGTCCTTCTCCTAAATACTCGAAACATTGAACTTGTTTTGGTTTCAAAATAAACGAGGGCAACTTTTCATACTTTTCGAAAACATTATTCAGCCGCTTGAAAACACGTACCACATCTTCCCAGCCCATCGCCAAAATCGTAAATATGCAGAATTTGCATAAATTAAAAATGAACCAGAATCTGGTTCATTTGATGCCCACGTGACCAGCCTGTGCCAGCGCCTTTTCGACGCCACGGTAAAAGGTGCTGGGGTCGAGCTTGAATATCGAAGCCTCTGAACAGTATGAGACCTAAACATTTTGCATGCAGGTGTCTAATAGATAAATATTAAAACTCCGTAAGTTTCATAGCCATGCAACATAGCATTAAGGAGTTATTAAAAAAAAACCGTTAGGGGGGGCGGAATCCGCCCCCCCCCCCCCCCCCCCCCCCCCCCCCCCCTCCCGGACCGAATAGGGTTAAGAGTATAACATCTTAAATTCAACGATTACGCTACAGGAAAGTCAAAGATATTTTGTTTTGCGCGACACGTGGACATTCTCGTAAGTTCGCTACCTTCTCTTATTAACCTAATTGTAGATGTGGGGGACAACAGCAAACTTCGAAAAATTACCACCCAATTCAATTTATAAACATCACCCGGAATGCAATGTGTTTTTAGTTCATTTGGGAAAACTAAAGAAAATTATTTGTGAATATTTAATAAAGAACAAAATAAGTAAGTAACAAATGCAAGTAACAAACACTATTCAATAATGTAGCGAACACATTCCTTTTTTCATCAAGCGTTAACACTGTTTGATTAAAAAAATGAACCCTGCTCTACGTCCAAACTGTTCTACCAACCTATTTCATACCTCTAAATGAAAATTCACCTACTTCAATTTATTAAAACCCTCCTATCCCCTGGATTTGAATAAAATTACCACCTACGCCACCCCTCCTCAATAAGCTCTCCACACTAAACTTAGGTTACCAAGGATAAGAAATTTAATGATACTTCCACATGGATTTGATTTATTGTATGCTGGTTAGGTGTTGCAATTAATGATTTCTGGTTAGGTGTTAATGTAAGCTGGTTTAGTGGCGTAGTTAACGTAAGCTGGATAAGTGTGGCAGTTAATGTAAGCTGGTTGAGTGTGGCAGTTAATTTATACAAGTTAGGTGTCGCAGTTCATGTAAGCTGGTTAGGTGTCGTAGTTAGTGTAAGATGGTTAGGTGTCGCAGTTGGTGGCGTTAAAGTGTATAATAACATGGGCATCTTCTTTATATAATGTAGTTTGTGTCTCTTATTCAATCGCCTGTCCGTCAATTGTAACATAATATTGACCTCATTATTTTTAAATTAGTTCCCACGCCCACCTGATTGTTAGTTTCAAAATTGGGCTTTAGAAACACTAATTATTTGTAGTCATGTTTTGCTACCATTTAAAAAATAAAATGAAAAATCAGAGGGTTTGTGACGCTATAATGTGTTCCTACACATGGAAAATATGGCGTTTTGTACAGTTTTCATTCTATTTGCTTTGATTTTTTTTTTTGAAATCAAAATAAATATTGTTTGGTAACATTGCTTTCTAAAACGACAGCACATTTCCTTTTTTCCTTTTTCGAATAATTTCTATTTTAAACGTTTGTAGGCACTCGAATCCGGAGACATGACCACACCGGGGTTTTTTCGAACGAGCAAAAACGCTTTAAATAAAAGTGTATTAATCTATGAGAATATTATACGTTTTCTAAGATAATTCCTGTTGTGATTGTGTTTTCTACTCACCTTTTTGACATCTATTTCCAGCGTAACCTTGCGAACATAATGACTAGAAGAAGAAATAAAAAAATGTTTGTAAAAAGTGTTGAGGCCGGGTTTTATAGGCTCTTTAGGTCTTTTTTTACCAACTCATCCCCCAAGGAAAGAGCTATGGAAATGTAATAACAGTTCACATACACATCAGCTCTGATAAGAGAAAAAAGAATTCACAAACAATTTGTCTTTATTCTGTCGTCATTATTTTTTAATAGTCTAAATTTTTTTCCCTGACAATTTCCTCAAACCTGCACATCTTTTGTGCATGAGAAAGTAAAGTAAAAAACATTCAAACGTAAATAGGATTGACAGAAGAATCATACTTTTTACATGGGAAGCAATTGCAGATTCATAATTGTGGAAATTTTTTGGTAAAAGAATTCTAATAGGCATACGAAAAGTAACCAAACTCCAACATTTAAGCCTTGCTGGTTCGCCAGATATTTTAAAAAGTTGGAAAGTGGTTTCAAGAAGGTTTAAGTAATTCAAATACTAGTTTTTGTCAAAATATTTTACCTGTGATGTGCATTCGAAAAAAACTCCAAAAAAGAACTAAAACAACTGACAAAGTCGTAAATTTTGTTTAATTTTCTGACACCATCGCTAGAACAAAAACGCTATCCTTATAAATAAATCGTAAATTAAAAAGTTAATCACAGCTAGTACGTCACTTACCTTAAAAATCCGTTCATAAAGACCATTTTTATCGTCACTGTTCTCTTCTTCCAAGAACTGCACACAGTAGCATTGTTTATTTTTGTAAACAGCATGTAACTTTTTTAAATTACATTTATGAGTGCATGTTAATAACGAAGTACATAATGGAATCGTGATATACACTTTGTATGCTTTATTCAAATATGATTTTGTGAAGTATGTACAATGATTTGGCCTTTGAATGGCATAAAAAAGCCAGCAGTATAAAAATTCTCGCAACATTTTTATCTTTAACATTTCTGTTCCGTCAAACTTAAAGTATGAACAGATGCAACGATATAGTATATTTATATGGAAATTACAGGTTATGTTTGTTTTTAAATGAATGGTAAAAAACGCCAAATAATCACGTGAGAACTTATACGTGACGCAACTTAAAAAAGGGTAAAGAAATATATATTGCCGTATAAAAAAAAGTTGCAAGAATGTCATGCAAAAATAAATACTTTTGTCCTACTAACACATGAGTCATTTTGCACTGCTTTGATAACTTATGTTGAGAATTTTCGAATGTTTACGTTTATTCGAACGTTCTCGGTTCTTGGTTTTTTTTTTCACGTGACCAGTCTATATGACGCCGTATTAACCGACATCAAAACAAAAACAAAACAAGAAAGTTAATTTAAAGCGGTAGAAAAATGTCAATTACTCCTTGTTTTCGTCTGGTAGATGATAGTTTATTTGACGATTTAAATGAAATAGACGAATTCATAGCAGGACAACAGTCAAAAGCTACAAAATATTGTAATAAGTTTGCAGCAAACACCTTTGTCAGGTATTGTCGATGCAAATGTCCCCGAAGTTAATGTAGCCCAACACAGTGGTCACAAAAATATTGATTCGTTAAGAAATTACAAATCAGCTAGTACCACTCACTGTTACAAAATGTCAAACATCTGGAGCTCAAATAATCACCAACTTGACGTACATAACTAATCGACAGCTCTTAATACTTCCAGTTCCACGCAGTCTTCAACCCTCTCTTCATTTTTGTCCGGAGGAAATTTTAACAATTGTACATTTAATTTTAATACGAACACTCCACCAGCGAAACGACAAAGAATTGAATTTTAAAACTGTTTTGAAATATTCTATTTTTAAAAGTTGTATTGTATTGTTTATTCTTGAACGAGTTGTGGATCGAATGTCTGTGTACGTTCGAAATATAAAGAAAGTTACATGGTTTCCACCTAAGCCTTGTTTTTTGAATATTTTTCCAAAATTCTGCATCGAAATTGACACGGTCAATCACAAGACCTTTAGAGGTGTATAAAACGAAATCGCACCATGTTTGTGTTGATAGAGCCAATTGCATTTGAATTTGATTATAGTATGTGTGTTTTTTGTT
Source organism: Hydractinia echinata (assembly GCA_030067915.1). Lineage (NCBI taxonomy): Eukaryota > Metazoa > Cnidaria > Hydrozoa > Anthoathecata > Hydractiniidae > Hydractinia > Hydractinia echinata. The sequence goes on from JASGCC010000220.1 coordinate 44,788, forward strand.
AATTTTTATCATCATTTTCTTTGTCGTAAACAATGCATGGGTTTTTGGCTACAAAACAAATATCTTTTGGATCAAAATCTTTGTAATGCTCACTACACTTGACTTCCAGTATACCAAATTTATTTCCATGATTAATTTTCCCATCTGGTGTTGCACCAAAAATGTAATTAACAGAATCGATTATTAATCCACAGTCCTCCACATTGGTTGTTTCTTCTGTCGTTCTAAAATACCGTTCATACATCTGGATTGCAATTGGGTCGTAAAACTTCCCATAAGCCATTTTCATTTTAGCAACGTTATTAATTTTCTTTTCACCGAAAACAATCCCTTGTGCTAATGATGAAAGGCCTTTTTCAGTTTTTTTACTTAGGTCACCTATTTTGTTAAAAAGTGAAGCAGTAAATCTGTATTTCCTGTAATGAAACCAATCAGGGTTATCGGCTTGCTCACGAGTACTTTTTTCAATGTTTTTGCTTTCCAATCCTTGTTCCATAAGGGTATTCAAAAGTTTTAATGTTTTTTCGCAGGCAATCTTGTTGATGTAATCATCGATACAATCATTTGGCTGAAATGGGAAATCAGGATAGTTTTTTGTTTGAAAATTTTCTTCGTCCTCGCTCTTTGTGTAATTGCTGTAGTCCTTAAAGTCCGGAGGCATAAAGAGCATTGATAGCTTATACAGGAACCAACCGGTGCATATCCATACATAGTTTTTACATATTTATTAGGATTATTGTTTATTATTTTTGAAAAGTTTTCGTTTGTTGACACTAATTGGTCCATATATTCATTTGGGTTTTTATTTTGTGCCCTAGCTTCAAATAGAGAAGACTTTATTCCCTTTTTTTTAACATTTTGTGTAATGTCAGTTTTCTCAGCATCTTTCCATTTATTAGTAGGCGAAACAATATTTATATCAGCAATTGGTAGTTTTTCTAGCCTGTCTCTGCTTTGAGGGATAGACCACAAACATGGGTTGGAGGTACACGGCTTAGGTTCAGGAACAACAACAGATTTGTCCAATGCCCATTTAGCAAGAAGCTTCATCATTGCATAAGCATGTGAGCATGTACCCACTTTTCCTGCAGGACACTGACAATGTGCATAACTGATGCTATGATCTTTTTTGTCAATTGCTATGAAAATCCACCCATCTTTTTTTTTCAAACTTGCCGCTCACAAACCTTTAACACAAAATATGTTTTCATTTTCTTTTGTGTGTACCGATAATTCATCAACATAATTTTCAGCAAGGAATTGGTTACCTCGAATAAATGGTTTTTTAATAGGAACTGCATTATCAACGATGTATTTATTAATTTTATTGTGATATGATTCGATATCTATTACTGTTAAAGATGGTAATTTTGACAATGACTTTGACCATCCTGCTGAATTTGTTGCATTGCATATTTCGTATTTTGGGATAGCCTTTTTTTAACCCATTCTTATCCTCAGTAGGGTCTACAAGGTTGATGTGTGTCTTTAACTCAAAGTACTTCAGCACTCTAAGAGGAAATTTTTTATTTTATATATATATATATATAGCCATATATTTAAATATTTGCCCTTGATATATAAAAAAGTTTTTGTGAGAAATTTTTCTTTGTTTTAGCTTTTCATATGTATTTATACGCACATTATAAATATACTCCAAACCTCAAAAATTATGTGTGCTAAATATAGTCAGCATATATATATAAAGTACAGCTATGCATACCTCACTTGTGCATCTTTTAATGTCTCAATTTTCCTTAAACTATCCCCACGGTATAAAAGCCACTTTTTTAAATGTGATTTAGTGTAACGACTTAAATTTTCTATATCAACATGCACACATTCATCATCAATATCATCCTCTTCTAACAGAACTGAATCGGTATCTAAAGTTTCAGAATTTTAGCTAGCTAGCATTTATCAAGTTACACAGAAACAAATTGTTACTGTGTCCTAAAATAAATCTATTTACACAACCAAAAAGGACAAGACTATAGCAAAAAAACAAAACAAGTTGCTAGCTAGCTAAACAAACTTACCCACAAGATTATCTTTAAAGTATTCAAAAAAATCTTCTACCACTAATTCTTGTTCCATAGCTAGTAGTATTAATACTACTAAAAGCCAAAAGTAAAATTTTAAAACGTTTAAATATAACTGGCAAACTTGAAACTGATCAGACAGAACAGACTTCTCTTCAACTAACAATTGGCAATTTGAGCTATTTTAGTTGTCATATCTTCGTTTTATTATGGGGATTGTTATAAACACACGCAATATTATGGAGATATCATAAAATTTTACGGCAAAATAGATATTCTCTATTATAGCGTGAACCTGATAATTTTATTCAACTTTGTTGTGCCCGGCTTAAAAGAAAGAGTTTTTTTAGCAGCCCTGGCCTCAATTCCATGCGTAGTCTCATTTTCGTATTGAATTTATGAATAGGAGTATATATCAAGCCATGACAAGGGATAGCTTTTAAGGCAAGTTTCTTTTAATTGTTAAAAAAGTAATTTACTATGTACTATCATTTATGCTTTACATATTCATAGGTTTGTAATCATAAAAAAAAAGATCTCTAGAAATAGCATTTCAGATATGCATAGCCGAGATTTAAACCCCCACTAAAAGGCAGTCTTTACATGGACCGCGAAATAAGATTACAAACCGCAATTAAAGTTATGTCGTGTCCGCATAGGATTTTTCGTGTCGGGGGGTCGTGCCAACTGCACAATTGCTGTAACGTTGTAGATGCGCAAACGCTTTTTTTCTGGTAATTCATGTTTACATGAACAAATTAAGAGCGAAGTCAAATCAACTCTAAATTGAGTTTTATTTCGCCGAAATCATGTGAACGTTTATTTAAGAGACTATTTCTCCCCCGAAATGTAACGTAAAGTAAGGAATAGTAAAGACGTCTTTAGATTTCTCTTAAACCTTAATTATTAAAAACCGTGTTTTACCTAAGTTTTCAAACGGAAATATACCGAAATCAAAGAGAAGTAACAAAATTACCTTTATGACATCTATTTCCTGCATAGCCAGGACGACAGGGAATCTAAAAAAATAAGGACGCGTCTTAAGAAAATTAACTGTAAACGGTTGACAGTGGTTTTCCGTGACTTTCATTAACTTCAGTTGCGTACATGTGTATAGAGTATATGCAATGTGTTCTTGTGATAAATAATATAAATTGAAACAGCCGGTAACTATTGGTAGAAGTCTCGCAAAATTTATCAAAGGCAGTGCGTAGTGCATAGATTATCATCCCTAGCAAAATTTTGAGCAGTAGCATGTTGGTGTATTTCACAGGTAGTTCCAGTCGGAGAGAACCATTCGAAAATATAAATTTAAAAATAAATTGTTCTTAGTATATTAAAGAGGAGATTGGATGCAATGAAATTTAGACGGTATAGGAAACCACGCATGAAAAGGTGTAAAACGCTTAAACATTTCGAATACAATCCCACTCAATTATCATATCTCCCATGTTATATGGAACTATCTCCTATATGCAAGAAAGGCAAGGCTAGTATGTCACTTACCTTAGGAATCCGTTCATAAAATCCATTTTTGTCGTCACTGTTTTTTTCTTCCAACAACTGCACACAGAAGCATTGTTTATTTTTGTAAACAGCATGTAACTTTTTAAAATTACATTTATGAGTGCATGTTAATAACGAAGGACATGACGGTATCACAAATTTTTCCTCAAACTTTTTATTTGAAATTATTTTAAAGAAATATGTGCAATGGTATGTTTTCAATAAATAGGTAAAAAGCAAAGCAAATGTCATATACTCCATTCTTTCAAAGTCAGTGCGTTACAAGGACACCAACAAGGATGCGCTTAAATACATCAGGAAATTAAATATTAATTACCTGTATAAATACAAATATAGATGTTGTAGCAGAAAATTTTTTTAATTCCGTTAAGCAATGTTCTATTAATTTTTAAAATGCTGCTACTGCAGGTGCTCCTCCCGAAAGCACGCAAATAAAAGCGCGTAGAGATAGTGATAAAAGAAAACTGTTATCACTAACTGCACACGCTTTTTAATTTTTTTATTTCTAATTTATTTTTTTATTGGTGAACAATAGAGAAAATAGAGAAAAAACGTTTCGGGTGGAAATATTGCTGCATTTATTGCGAACTGTTTTTGGGCTGTTAGCTATCCTCAGAGCAGTAATCGAGTGTGTTGATGTTGTTAATATGGCGTCAGCTAATATCATGTCATCTTGAAAATGGCGTTCGATGCAGTTGAAGAAGACGTAATTAAGTGTTTTATAGAGAATCAGTGGTATGTCGAGGGTGATTGAGACGAATGTTTTGTCTAGGAGTCATAAGGGTTTGTAAACGGAGCATCCGAATATCTTCTTTGTTTTCTAAAAGTACGTGAAGTTTTTCTTTTTTGTTGAGTCAAGGCATGAACATGGCATGGCATGGCATGAACATGGCATGAAATTATGATTAGGTTGTTGAAGATGTTTGCAGCAATGTTTGTCCTTCCCGTTGCCACATGTTATTCCTATGTTTGTTTATCCAGCGGTTTATTGAATATTCTGATTTTCCAATGTATTAAAAGTTTTTGCAGGAAAACAATCAAGGCCTCTGTGCTTTTCATTTGCTTACAACATAGATCTTTATGTCCGCTCAAACACGACTGACATTTTCCTACTGGTTGAAGCGGTATTTTGTTTATCAATTTGGGATCTTGTTTAATGTTATTAGCTCTTAACCTATCTTTCAATTTTTTATTTTTTCCGTAGGCTCATGCGGTTCTTTGAAACTCTCTCTCTCAAGTAGCAATCATTTAGCAAAACGTTCTAACGTTTTTTGATAATTTATTAGACATTTCGCAACGTTGGGTTGTGTTCTTGATACACATGTTTTTTGTTACGATGTCTACTTTAATTTATTTTTCATTAAATATTTTTTTGCAACGACCTATTGGTGGTTTAGAATAAAGATCGAGAAGTTGGAAGATTTATTAACTACAGTTATGTTGTTCCAGCATAACCATCAATGAGTTGAAACCTTCACCAAATATGTTGACACAAAATAGCGACAAAAAATCTCCATGCCGATTTTAATAACTCTTTTTTGCTGTGCTTTATGGTTATGATAAATACTGAGTTTTTTTATATTTATCTTTTAGACACCTGCATGCCAAATTCCATGGTCCTATACCTCTCATATACTTAGATATTGGCAATTACTCAAGACTACCCCTTAAATTTCGTTGACATAATTTTCGTTAGAATTCGAAATCCACAACACATATTTTTTTCGTTAAGGGGAACCGTTCTGTAAATTTTGGACACCTGATTAATCCGATTTCACGATTTTACCCGAAAAGCGGGAACTAGAAATTAAAAAAAAGGTTGCAAAGCATTACGCAAGTTGCAAGCAAAATTGAAACTAGCCAATAGTTGTCCCTAGTGCTTTTTGTTTCCCTTCTTTGATATAATACGGCGAGGTGCTAACATCTTACTGCAGCTGATATCTGGGAATACACCAAAACTGAATATAATAGACGTAGAAAACCCTGGGGACCAGGGTGTAAAATAAACTCACCACGGAACAACAACTCGTTGCGCAAAAGTAGTGATTTTTTAGCAAAAATACAATATATATATGCGGAATATTTCTTTCAGAAGGTACGAGATATTTAGATCGCGCGAAACTAAACAAAAACGATTAGTGAGAAATTTCGTAAAACCTCTTTCCACAGAATTATAAAATTATATATTGATAATAATCACAATATTGTCAGTGTTGGTCGACGTAAATCCAACATTGATGAAGCTTTTAGCGCCAAAAATCCATGCGAAGTTATACTTTGATAAAGTTAAAACCCTTATTCTGAAAGAAATGCAATACATCGAGTTGTACAATCCGTAGTGTGCGAAAATGTCACGAATTAAGAAGATGCGCGTCATAAGGTACACTCTTTCAACCGGAAAATAATACTCGGAACGCAGATAATAATAGAGACTTTCGCGTTAACGATTTCGGAGTTGTAGAGGCGAACGAAGCAGCTTGTGGGGTTTTTTTTTCACGTAAAAATAACTGCACTAGTTATGAAAACCGATTTCTTGAAGCCACGGAATCTGCTGCAATGAATTTCGAAAACTCACGGGAAACAATAAACAAAAACAAACAATCTACAGAAACGAAACAATTTATTAACTTTATCAAGATTAAAAAACAGCTTCAACTTTTTGACAGAAAAACAATAACAACGCGGTGTGAGGTTTCGCTTTCTTCTTTTTATCTCACGTATTGAAAGATAACATCTCTCGCTCTCATTGAACGCAATCTAAAAAGAAACAGAAACATTTTTATATAGTAATTATATTATATATATAGTAAAGTCTCTAAATACATTAAAATCCGGTGCCTTTGAGGGACAATATTCAGAGCTAAATTTCTTAACTACAAATATATATCATTTTTGGGACAGAGTGCTCCAAAAAGTGTTTACTAGAATACAAATATGCTTGATATAATTAATAAAGGCATGCAACTCTGTTTACTTTGAGGGTTGGTAGTTCAGTCGGTAGAGCGTTCACTTCATATTCATATGGGTTCAATCCCACATAACAGTTGTTGCTTATTGAACAGAAATTTAAAAGGTTTCTGTAGCTCAAATGGAAGCTTTTTAACACTCTAGAACCGTCTATGTTGTCCCTCGTGGAAAAAAAATGACAGGGTAAATTTATTGGAATTACTGAGGCTAACCACATAAAATATAGATCACTACTTTTTGTGGCCAAGACAACAAAATTGAAAGCACTGTTTTTCATTTGGAAAGTACAAATTGTATTTAAATATTTGCCCAAGCTTGCCGTCATACATATGGCTTTTTTGGCCAGTTGACACGCATACTAATCTACCATACTGAACACAAAAGTTAAGAAAAACACAAAATTTGATTAAGGTCTATTATGTGGTTTCACATTCTTAAAGGGTCATTCAAGAGTAGTTTTTACGTATCATAATTTAGCTATATACCACATTATTGTAAGCTCATGAAACATAATGCAAAAACATAGGGTTGTAAAGAAAATCATGAAGCCCTAAATATCTTTATATATGTCCAACCTTAATCTCCAAAAACAATAATTACATTAACGGTCGCCACAATTATCGAACAAAAGTCCACTTGATCATTCGTGACTTCACACGTCGTACATAGCTCTATTGCGAGATTCGAGTGTTGAAGAATTTAACATGCGAAAGTAGGTAAACAAAGTAGAGCTTCCAGGTAAAGGCACTGTTTGATAAAATAGTTCATATTTAGAACATACATCAGTAAAAAGAGGCTAGTACAAAGGTTTTTAACCACAAATGAGCAAATATATACCTTAAAGAATGAAGAGGTATATTTTCCCCTGTTAGTTTGAATTGGTGACTTAAATTTATTTCCACGATGCAACAAAAAAAAGAAGCAACTTGAGTTTTAGGAAATATTTAAAAATTGTATGATCAAATTTAAAAAGAAAGAGTTTTGTTAATACTTTATGGATTGATTTTTCTTCTTCTGACTGTAGCTAGAGGTAGCTAGCTAATGATGCGATTGAAGAATGACAGCAAAAAATATTTTCCATTGTGGTCACAGGCACCAAAAAGTAATTTAGTTAGCTAGCTAGTTACATCAAACCAAGGAAAAAACGTAAAAATAACTTTCAAATCATCCATACCTTCGCAACTCACTTTTCTTCTGCTGTATGAAAAGGATACCACAAACATGCCAATTCAAGCTGATAATTTGGTACTTTAAAATCTTTATAAAATTAATATAGTGTGCATTCAAAGAAAAGGTACAAGCTTTCCAACTCGAAATATTAAGAGAAAAAGCAGGCCAGCAAAGCCAATTATTATCAGGACTTGGTAGAAACTATGTATTTGTGTTAGGTCTGTATAATACACGATAATTCAAATTAGCCGATAGCCGTTTTCTGATTCCTTGAGTGTACTTCCCAGTCTTTCGCTTCCGGCAAACGGAAAATCGGGAAATAACGGGGGGGGGGGGTACGGAAGACGGGGGGTAGGGGGTACAAAGCCTATTTATTGGCATTTTTAGCTAACTTTTATTACAGCTGCTCGGTCCAAACTTATTTGTTCTAGTAAAGAAAAAAATAACCTACTCTTTTGTGAAAAAATATCAGTCATATTTCCTTACGCTGATTTTATATGATTTTTTTTTCTATCGAAATTTTGAGAATCTCGATAATTCTCTTGGTATACCTCGCGTGTAGCAAACGTGCTTCACAATTTCGCTTCGCTAAAATCTAAGTTTAGAGCAATTTATGGCGTTTTTCTATGCGAATTATGTAAATAAAAACCGGAAAATATGTAACATAACTTTTATATGGCTGTCAGAAAATTTTACACAGAACTTTCAAATTCGTTCTAGAACTAATGTAATTGAGTTTCAAGTAGATAGTTTCAATCTACCGATGACGTCATAAAAAAGTGCTGATTTAAGTAAAAATTAATTGCCGCTGTTTTGTTTCTTTCATGACGCAGTGTGGCACAACCAATTTGCGAATTTCACTTTAGAAAAATCTATCAAAAGTTCTGGAGGGGGAAGGGGCGGAGCCCTCTTTAGCAATAAGAAAAGTACTTGTTAAAGACAACAAGCTTCCACATGAGTTTTTATAATTAAAGTTCATTCGACATTTTGTGCCCGCTTTATTGAGATTCTAGAATGTAACTCTTAGAGCTTTTAAAATTCAATAATGTTCCTGTGTTTATTAACCAATCTAAATGGCAAGCAATTTCCCTAGCTGTTACAAGAAAATAAAGAAAGACTGGGAACGAGATTGCCAAGTAAACGCTACTTACATTGGAAAGAAGTTTCTTGTCACAGGCAATGTAGACACATCCTTAACAAAAAGATGAAAATTTTAGGTTAATAGGTTGACTTCAGCTTCTATGATTACTAAGCTATTGCATCGTACTTATACTTTTGAGGTCTTCTTTCCCAATGGTAACTAGGGTCTGCCTGGGAACAAAATTGGTCAATTAATGCAAAGCCACCTGTATCGAAACCGATTTGTGAATGACATGATTAAAAAGCCTTTAAACCCTAATATCTTGTTAATCATTATTAACACATGATCCTAGGGATTAATTTGGTTAGCGTTTTAAGCTCTATACAATACTAGAAACAACTAAACATGTGTTTAAAATATATTTTGGTATCTGGATTGGCCTTTGCTGATGTAATTAAGATTTTTAAAATCAAATTTTAAAAATCTTAAATCTTATATTTTATATTTGTCCGTCTATCTTGAATATTTCCACAGGACTTGTAGCTAGTTTACATAATACGCCACTTTGTATCTGTGAGTCACAGGAAAAAAGGATGTGCCCATTTTTATTTAAAGCAGTCAAAGACCTTTTGAGGTTACACCGCGTTGTAAATTCATTAGGCTGATGTCAATACAAAAAATAGGACTATTGAAGGCATGGCCTAGTGTCATTTGTTTCTCGGGTGTAACGTGACAAGGAATGTGAATAACGGACGTCTTTTCCGTGTGGCCAAAATCGGTCTAAATCTCCAAAGCGGATCTTAAACCCGTGTTGGAACCAAGTTTTTAGCCATATATCAAAAAAAATATATATTTTCTTCAGAAGAGTGGTAATCTTTTTGAACTTTAAGGTTTCTCAAAAGACAAGTGATGAAGTAATCTGACACAAAAACATTACGTCATTATATTTTTGTTGGTGTCATCTTTTTTCAAGAAATAGCTTTTCCTTTTTCATTATCTTAATTTGTCTTCAACATGTCAAGGACAGGCATAATTGAATCAGAAGAGATATTCCTTTAAAACAATCTATGTAAGCAATGCTGCTAGGAAAATAATTTGTTTCTCTAAAATCTTCTAATCGGCTCTGATAAAATGCACAAAATTCCCACATCTGTTCTATTAACCAGAGCAAAACTGTTTTTGTGATCGATTTCATATTGGTTTTATCATTCAAATCACTTAAGCATTAATTTTTTTTGTTGCAAACTTAATTCTTTACATGTTAGGGTTACATTTCTACATTTTCGATTGCCAGAACACTCTTAACTTCTTTCACACCAGTATTCCTAACCTATTAAACCTGGATGAAATGCTGATTGCATTCGTGCATAAAAAGGAGAAACTTCCAAATGTCATGTAGGTTTCATGCGGCCCCTAAGACGATTAAACAGATGTTTGATTTCGCACCAACATAACTGTGCAAGAAAACACGTGAATTTTATCTTCCCAAATTGATGGTCAACAAGTAACAATTGAACAACAGTTTGAGCCTCTAAACACACAGAAACGTAGGCAAAATTTTGTGATGTTTATAACAAAACGTGAAGTAATAAGGAATGGAAAGGTAGTCTGTTGGAGATTATTTCGATGTGTAGTTTAAACTGGATAAAGTATTGCAGTTTTAACTGTCTCCTGTTTTTTCCTTATTTAATACACAAAATATTTAGCTAACTCAAGAATATAGAAGATTTCAAGGTGTGAATAGGTGGAATTACAAAGTGCGACAGGATTACAAAGTGATAGCTACGCTACATGGTGATGTTTTAAAACTCATCAAATGGACACGGAATGCCTACCTATTATATAATGAAAATAGAGAGAGAGAAAAACAATTAACCTGAGTAAGTCTTTAAATAATATTTTATAAAGTTTATTTCTTCCGACAGTTTGTTGTAATCAATGATATCACCCTGCAGACGTACTTTATACTTACATAACTTACGTCACTTTGGGTTAAGTCATGTAAGTTGGAAGTATACGGTTATAACCTATATCATATGTTCAAATTAAGGTTAAAAGAATTTTCATATGCATACGACGTTTCAATGATACGTAATAACGTAAACTCACACTTGCGCAGTCCTGATGTCTTAAAATTACAATAGTGTTTTAAAATGCATTTTTTATTTGAAAAAACATTCTTAATTTCATCTCCATATAATTACATTATACTTAAAACAGTATTTAAAAAGTTACTTACACGTTAAAAACAAATACCTCACCAGTTAACATAATATATTTTTTTCCTGATTTACAGATAAAAAACCTTCGTAACAAAATCATCCTCGACCTTTTCCATAAAATAATGACAAAAATAGTCTAGTGAAAGATATTAAAGTCTTTGAATGGAACTGCGCTGTTATCAAAAACAGCACATGTACGCACTAAAGTAATATCGAACTATTTTCCGGGTCCAATATCTTATCCCGTCTTATTTCTATCAAACCAATGAAAAAGCCATATGATATCACAAAGAAATTTAAACATTCCATTTCACTTTGGCATATATGATGAAGAATGTTCAAAGGCATTCATAAAATATTCCAGCGAATTGGCCACAATTCAATTTAAAGTTAATAGATGACTATTGAGAAATATCCACTAATACCGATGCCATATAATGTCCTCTGCAGCTTCAGGAACGCTGTACCGTTCATAGTTATTCATACAGATATGCTCATCGATTCCGATGCCAGTTCCTCCCCTAGGAGCAATGGCTCCCTACTTGTTTTGCATCCACTTATTGCGTATAATGAAAATAATCTAGGAACAGTATGGAACTTGTTAGCTTGTACAGTTGGATATAACGATGCTTGACTTTTTTGACTGGTATGAAAATCTTGTTCGTCTACCAAACTTGCATGAATGTTGTATTTTAATTTCTAAAATAAATAAATTACTGTAGTCAATTTCTTGTATCATAAATTTGAGCAAATACTGATATCAGATAATTCACAATAATATAAGATATGACAATGATGTTATAAACTAGTAAATTAAGGGAAAACAAAGAAGAAGAAGGTGAAATACAGTAAGGCAAACCAAAGAAAAGGTCTCTAAGTTGCTTTCCTGGTAGGACAAACTTATATGCGGTCAATAAATAGCTTCGAACGATCTGACACTATACACTACTTGTATAATTCGCCAGATTGGTTACTTCCTTCCTACCTTCAGTATCATAATTAAAGAACGTTGCGTTACCTACCTTGGTATACTTCCAAATGGCTACAAATGAGGAAAGCAAGAATAATATGACAATGTTGATGATTATGACATTTTCATCTGTTTTTGTCAGATAGATGAAATTATTGATAGATAGACAAAACACCGCTAAAAAGAAAGGACCAGAGTCATACAATAACAACAAAAACAACATCGATGTTAGAACAAGAAAATAAACACACAACAGAAACAACGAAACATACCCAACAGAATAATCTTCATTGCTAGGCAAATCACCAAAGAAACTTCTAAGATTACCGACATCTTCGAGCAAGCGGTTGCCTTATAATATGCAATCTACAAAAAATATTCTTAGATCAATTTCAGCGTTTTTAAATAGCTCCCGATGCGTTATGTGATTAGTGACACTTAAGTTATAAATTACGATTAAAATGACGTTATTTTCCCCTTTGTTAATTAACTTGAAACAAACTTAAACTCATTCAATTATATTTAATTAAACTTTCTTCGTATGTAAATCAGCGGTTTTGTATTTTAAGTGTATATTGCAGAAGATAGCGACCTTGCTGATTGGCAATAATAAAATTAAAGAAGCAATCTGTTCTATACCGCATAGTTCATTTTATTCTAATTCTAAAATTCGCGGCTAAATGAACAGAATTAAATTTCTTAAGCAAAAAAAATACATAAACAAAATACCAAATGTCACTAGCAATCACAATTTCATCTTTCTCCGAGGTTGCAGTCCAGAATATTTGCTTAGACACTTATCTGAGACTGAGCTATCGCAATTCTATGTGAAACACCCATTATTTACGACTTGTAATAAATAACAAAGAAATGCATGCATATGCACAAAAAAACGATAATTCCACGTAATTGAAAAAAAACGGAGCCAACTTTTGTTTACTTATATTACTAATAAAGTGACATCATTTAAAAGTTTCATCTGTCATTAACCACCCACGTAACATGATCACATGTTTATTAAATTTATTGATTACGTTGGTAAGTTTGCTTTTTCCCTTTGTACTTCACTCAATTTAAAGTGAATTTTGCCATGACCCATAATTCGGATTTGACAAAGAATTCGAAAATAATAGTTACACCATAATGTTAGCAGCTTTAGTACATATCTGTTTAAAGGGGAAAGAAATCTCAGGATTGCTTGCTTTTAGCATATGCAAACTGTAACACTTTTAAAAGACACAAACTTGTATCGCACTTTAAACATGCGGCGTTACCATGTCAACAAAGTTTTAATATATTATCTCCAGCCCCCTGACACTATGTTTAAACTTGAACTTTTCCATATACCGTAGATACGTACAGTAAATAAAAATAGACGCTTCTGACACAGAGGATAAATGATAGGAAATAAGTCTGAACAAGGTGAATTTCTAAATAAGGTGAATTATGCAAAACTTACTTCTTGTCTGTGTTTATTAAAAATTTCAAGTTTTGTGTCAGTTCTACGTGCCTGTACAAAACAGATTAAAACTTTGTTGACATCGAAACTCCGCATTTTTCAACGGTGATGTCATTTTTTACTCTTTAAAATATTAGATGTCGTATGTTTTGATACATAACCAATTATGACATTATTTTTTGCTTTTTAAAAAATATATTTTAAACGTTAATTTCACCGTAGAGTTTTCAAGTATAATTTTTTGGATCAAAATATTACTGTTGAAATTAGCTCTTAAGCAGTAAACATTATAGCTTTTTTGCTTGTCTGAATTTTTTATCAAGTCTTTAAAAATGGTCTTTTGATTAATACTATGGACAAATCATGGACAGGACACAGCTCAGAGAGAAACAAAAGGGCATGCCTACCAACTTAATCAATAAATTTAATCAACACGTGATCATGTTGCGTGGGTGGTTGATGACAGATCGAACTTTTAAATTATTTCAGTTGTTTTGTAATAAAAAGTAAACAAAAGTGGGTTATGTTTGTTTTTCCCAATTACACAGAATCACCGCAATTCGTGCATATACATGCAGTTTTTTATTTAAAAATACCAGAAAAGTAGTAGTGCTTCATATGCAGTTGATAACAGTACGAGAAAGTTATTACCAAACAAGTAAGCGTCAACTATCAACAGTCATCATGTCAAGCGATACCAGATGATGTACAGTGAATTTTTCATGTAATTACTTGTGTAATTCCGTCTTCAGAAGTATTGTTTATCATAAATAAGAAAGACTGTTTTGACGTTCGCTTGTAGCCAACTGCAAACTGCATCTGACTACCTTCACTCTTTAGCTCTAGGTATTGGTGCTTTATCCAGTCTGCAGCTTAGTAAAAATTAGATTGCTAAAAATAATGTTGGCCAGCTTAAGAAGGCTTTATACTAGACTGAATAAAAAACTTATTAGAAAAAAATAAAATCTGAAAGGTAGTTGGTTGTGTTGACCCTCATCACAATTTTGTGTTTACGCTTCGTTCACATAACCTTTATCGATTTTTTTATATCGCCAACGGTACGAAGAAATGACACTGACCAAGGCTGATTCGTTCCTCTCTTTGACTGGTTTTAAAAATTCCTGTTAATTATGAAAATAAATTAATGTATAAATTAATTCATAAATTAATAAATGCGTAAAAAATGGAATAATAAAAGAGGCACAATAAATCTCAGGTGATAGAGTTCCATTACTAACGCATCCGAAAAACATAATATGTCTAGAGAGTCAAGGTAAAATTGTCTACGAAATCCAGTGTAAGAATTGTGATGCTGTTTATGTCGGTGAAACGAAACGAATGCTCAAACAACGTGTATGGCGCGCCTGAGGGGACAAAATTTAAAAAATATTTTGTTATTTAAAAAAGAATTTTTTTGTAAAAAATAAATGAAAAAATAATGAAAAAACAACAACGAATAAACAAAAAGATATAAAAACAATTTTACTTATTTTATTTTTTATTTTTTTGAAAAAAAATGAAAAATAGTTGGAGAACATTTTTGTCCGTCAGCTAGGTTCTATCAAGCAATCCTGTTTGTTCGACAGCTTAACCTGTTCTGCAAATTATTACTTTTTCGCCTTCCTGCGAACAGCACAAAAAGAAGCCCGAGCAGAACAGCGAATCAAACAATGTTGAAAAAGCTGTACAATTACTCTTCGGTCCAAATAGACAAAAGAAAAATGGTATAAAGCTACGTTATTTTGTTCCACAAACCACTTTCACTTTTTTGGTTTTGTGGCTTATAGATAGCAATCTAGCTAAGAACCAAGTTACAATGACTACAATATATATTTTTAGGTAGGTATGGGTAACAGCTATTTTTGTGACATTTGTAATGTCATTTTTGAATTATTTTAGATCAGACTAATCGGAACACTCTCAGACGATTACCATCTTCCACCAAGAGACCTTTTACTAATACCAATAATAATACTTCTAAGCGAAGGAAATCTGCAACATTCATGAAAGATCTTGTGTTAATTCCTTCACCAAAGATTAAAGTTATACCGAAAGGTGAATTGAAGGAACATTTACAATCATCAGGATTTATTGTTAATACCTTCGAAGTTTTACTTGAAGCTCAGGGGGAGGACATCAGAGAAATGATTTTTGAAAAGTTCCAAGATAAACTTCCAAGCAAGAATCAATTTTCATTTATAAAACCTATACAGAAAAAATTAATGAATCCTTCAGGCATAAATAACATAAATGGAAAAAGTTTAAAGCATTTGTCTTCTCCTGGTATAAACAGGTGCATATATATCAGGTCTTTAATTGACATTACTAAAAGTTATTTTAGTCCATTCATCAATTGCTATGATAGTCCAGTTATGACAGGCTTACTGGCCACACCAAAGTGTCCCAGCATCCATCGTGCCACTTCAATATTTTCTGTACCGTATTCAGTGCGAATTCTCCTAGAGACATTGTATTTATTGATGGCTTCGCGAAATAGATCTAATACGGTTGTGCTTCTGTTTTTTGAATTACATCTGAGAAATGTTACTAATCTTGAATAACCATATATACATCTGTGAAAAACAATGCGCCATCTAATTAACTTATGATGACCGTCCATATGCCTAAAAGAATATTTTAAGAAATGGATATGGGCATAACGCAAACACCGTTTGTTAATTAGGGAAACTTACTTACCACAGCGAATTTGGAGATTTCACATTGTACCTCCTTCTTTGTATACAATTCCTTCGTCTCATCACCCTGCTCAACGCGTCTACCCTCATGGTTGATTGTCGCAATCTTTCTCTTTTCACCTTAATATGTTTGCTGGTAATTGCACCTATTACCATTCTTTCGCCGCAATCTGGGAGTATCAAAAGCACTTTTCGAACTATTTCATCGAGTTGTTGATCAGTTATGTCTGAATATTCTGCTTCTCCAAAAGGTAAATCAAATTGTTTACGACGACGACGGAGTGTTTTGATACTAATACCAAGCATCTGAGCAATGTCCTTCCATTGATATCCGATCTTTCTCAAGCTAATGACTTGTTCCTTTGGCATTACATACTTTGGTCTGCCAATCTCACCAGTCATAGCTCTAGGACTAATGTAAGCATTGCTTTTATCACCACCTCGACAACGATGTTCCAGTAGTTCTTCGTAAGAATTTTGTAGTGACCTAATAACTTCTGGTATACGATTACTTATATCAGGAACTTGTAAGTACTCAATTATATTGGTGCTAAATTCCATATAACTAAATATTGTAAATTTCCTGCCCGATTTCATTCAAGGGCAAAAATCTGTTTCTTTGTAAACCATTTAGAAAAGTAATTGCAGCTGTAACATGTGGAACATATTCCGCCATCATTGTTAACATCTTCATTTTTGCGCGAGATTTTGAATAAAATGTCGAACAGTTATACTTGTCGAAATTATGATTGATTGATTGACAGGTGCCACAGAAAAAAGAAGAAAACATTTTTTGAAAAAAAGAATAATTTTTTTTGAACTAAAAAGAAAGACAAAAATGCGAAAAAAAATGTTTTTATTATATGTTTTTTTTTATATATTCAAAAAACGTTTTTTTGATTGGAAAAAAGTTTTTTTTTTAATTTTTTTTTTTTAATTTTTTCCCCTCAGGCGGGAAAAAAGCCGTATGCAACGCAGATGCAGACAAAACTGAGATTGCGGACCATGGCTGGAAGAATGTTCATATTATTGACTGGGACAACAAGAAGATATTAGATCGAGAGTCCGGTTGGAAGCAAGAAAAATGAAATAATAATAGTATACACAGAAAGACTTATATCAATATTATTTCTTATCGACTTCTAGAAATATGGTTACCAGTTAAAGCGAATACTTTAGAAAAGGTGCAAAGTGGTTCGAGACAAACGTAACAAAAAGCGCACTTTAGGAAAAAGGAACGTAACATAAAGCGAACTTTCAGAAAAAGAAAAGATTTTAACCAATCTATTGCTTCCATCTAGGTCCGTAAACAGTTAAATACTTTAATTGCTGTGATCTGATTGGTTGATTTCGATCCTCTAATTATCTCCTCAGCTAATGAATAACCAAAGATGATTACAATCATAACCCGTCGATGACAGCTGTAGCTGTCAAAACGTAGCCTGAAATAAACTCGCTTGATCATGACATGATAATATCTATATTATTCAATGGCAATGACTAAACACATAAGTCTCAATACTTGGTAAAATAGTAAGAGAAAGAAATGCACCATTACCACACGGGCCTCAAATACATAAGTAGTTTGATTAGCTAAGATGGTTTTACAGTTGCGTCATTGCCGAAACTTGTACGATGATTTACTTCGACTTTATAACGCCTTCACTATGTGGTTTCAAAGAAAAATTTGAAGACCAGCAAATCTACTTCCAACAGTACGTAAACCCATATTTATTTGTGTTTTTGTGAGAAAGGTTCACTGATGTTAGGATTTTCAGACGAGTCTACCTAAAACAATTTTGGTCAGGGGATAATGCTAAACACATGGTTTCCCACTTTTGTGCACACAATCACAAACTATATGTCTTGTCAGTTAATCAGTTAATATTTTTAATAGTAATTTTCAACTCCTTGATATAAAATTAATGGCAATCCGGTGGAATATATTCTAAACTTTTAAATGGAATGTTTACTTGTGTTCGCGATACACTAATACATTCGCGATACGGTAATTTTGATTTCGAATGAACAACAACTTTTAAAATTAAAGGTGGCCGAATCAGCACCTCGTTTGTTTCATCGGTGCAGTTACTTCGAAAACCGTTATGTTCTACTTAACAACTTCTAAAATTAAAGGTGGTCGAATCAGCACCTCATTTGTTTCATCGGTGCAGTTACTTCGAAAACCGTTATGTTCTACTTAACAAATTCTAAAATTAAAGGTGGCCGAATCAGCACCTCATTTGTTTCATCGGTGCAGTTACTTCGAAAACCGTTATGTTCTACTTAACAACTTCTAAAATTAAAGGTGGTCGAATCAGCACCTCATTTGTTTCATCGGTGCAGTTACTTCAAAAACCGTTATGTTCTACTTAACCATGTTTGTCCCTGTAAAAGGTTTAGCATGATTTAGTCGTGAAAATCATGCTAAAATCATGTTTATGAGCTGCACATTTTTCTGCTACTCAACACCCTTGGGGGAAAGAAAAAAAGAAGCTGACACAACTAAAATTTTATATTTATTAAAATACATTCAATGAATTAAAAGCGCAAATCGGTCGGCTGAATCCTTTTTCTGACATTCTTCCAAAGTAATAAATAGCAGTTTTCTTGAGAAAAAAACGCTTAAAAGTGTATCTAGGAGCAGCTTGAAATATGTTTATATGTGCCCAACTTTTATTCGGCGGTAACCAATGAACAAATACTTGAAAAATGATTTTTAAAAAGCTGAAATTATAAGATTCAGTCATATTGTGGGTACGCGACACACTGAACCCCCCCAAAAGAGTGTCGAAGAAGTGCGTGAGCTGTACCTGAAATATATTTTGTAGCATGACAATTTTTATATAAACATGAATTTGAACAACATGCACTTAGAATTAAACGAATTAAACTATAGATTTTTGCACAATTTTGCTTAACAAACATTTTACTTTCAATTATTTCTTTCTTCTTCAACATGTAAATGAACTTTTCTACTGATTTCAAATATCTGTTGAAAAATAAACGAATCAAATAACTAATTAAAATGAAAAAGACGGCATTAAGGCCCAAGAGTTGGTTTTGCCAGTGCCAGTGTAGTGACAAAGCCTCGCCATAGTTTGGGCTGCCCTAAAAAAGTTGTGAAATTCAAGTTGAATTGGCTTAACGCTAAATGCTACAATGAAAAAAAAATGTGTTTTTTAAGCAATATAAACTCTGAAAAAGATGAATGGGCATGCACATGGACCCCTTGGCCGGTCTGATTTTGTAGGCTCTGGACATAACCTACGCACACATACAAAATACAAAAGGTGGCTGGGAAAAGGATGGAAATTAAATTAAATGTTTTGACACACCATTATTGACTATATGTTCTGCTTTCAACAAAGGAGCCGAAAATTATGCAAAACATAGACAGTGCAGAGGGAAGGACGACTTATTTTGATCCCAATGACGAAAGCTTTACAATGTAATAGGTAAACGCAATGCTTTCATAAAATCTATCTATATACTTTATCCTTTTATTTTATTCACATTTTTTGCGTTGTTCACAATAACATTTAAAGTATACTCAGATTCAAAAATGCAAATTTTTTAGAGTGAACACAAACAGAACGGATAAAAAATCTTAGAAATCGTCCCTTTTTGTCGATTTTGGTGTCAAAATTCTACACAGAGTTAACAAAAATACTCATTATACACGTTAAGGGTACAATGTAACAAGGTGAAGATCTCTTTATACTGGCATAATATAAGGTAGCTCGGTGGGTACTAGCTTTACCCTTGGTTACACACGCTTCTTAGTCTAGCTAGAACTAGTCGCATGGTTATAGATCAAGCAGAGTTTTAAATTTTACTACCTTTAATTCATTTCTTAGTTTCCATGGAAAGATGGGAATAAGAAAGAAAAAATAAACAAAGGAACTCTTTTTTGTTATGCTGTATAACTCTGATACATATTGAAACGTCATAATTATGTATTAAACACCAGGCTGCCAAGGTTTTAGGTCGTTTTATCAAAAATATATCTTCCTTAATTATAGCCCTAGCACCGCCTTACATTCCATGCTTTCTGAAATTTTTTGCTTCCAGCATTTGTTAAAAGAAGACGTGATCTTTATCAAAAGATCGAAAGAAAAACTTGATTTACATATTATTAAAAAGAAAGATTTCTTTCATCGTCATTATTTACGAAATTTATGCACTAACAGAATTTATTTACGATATATTCACAAGACATTTTCTTTAGTTTCCGGCATACAAAGAAGATGGTGGCGATTTATCAAAAGTAAGATATTTTTTTACTGTGTCGTAAATTCATTTGTGTTCATAGACATAAGAACGTAAAACTACACTATAATAGCAAGGCTTACTACCTGCATATGTAATATTTTAATATTGGATGAAAATAAGGACTTGTTTATTCTACCTTTTCTTACCATTGTCATCTTTGTGTGTACCTTGTGAATACAGCACTTTTACGAATTAACGAATTTAGTTGTGACATTTAAAACCTTCAATAAGTTATGCTATTATTGTATTTACATTTTATTGGAAAAAATGCACAAAATCTCGCGTCATTTGATAACCTGATTCACTCAACTTGTGTGAATGCGCCTTACTGCTTAACCTTTATGCGCGCTAACGCAACTATAATCTTAGTTTTCACAGTTTTGACATAAATTTTTAAAATGACGACAAGACTGTCTCTGCAGTTACTGTTTTAGTTTTTCACTGTTAGAATAACGTTAGCATACCTTATCGGACAAAACTTAGTCGGACAAAAGTGACTAAATTTTCTGCATGTGGTTAAACAGATTTACAATCCAGCCGGCATGAAGTGGCTTCAGTTCGGACAATGTAAAAAATGGCAGCAATGAGTCAGAATCGGATGAGGATGTTGATGAGGAAATCAACAAATGCATTCAAGAGTCTGATGAATCTTCAGAAGCGAGTGACAGTGAAGTCTTAAGGAATCCGCGTGACAAGAGAAAAGCACCGGTAATTACAGAAACTTCCGATGAAAGTGACAGTGAAGTTATTCAAAAGAAAAAGAAGAAGACAGCAGTAATAGAAGAAATACCCAAAGGCAATGCGGGAAGCAACATAGCTCAGGAATATGACATTGAAATTGAAAAATAGAATTACGCCATCCAAGTAAATAATTAATTTTTTTGTTTTTTGTTTTTCTCCCAAACCAAAATTAAGCAAATTAATGAAATTTAAAAAAAGGACCAAAATATTATTCGGACAAAATAATTAGTCGGACAAAAGTGACTAAATTTTTTGGAAGTGACTAAAATTATGTCCGACTAATATTTTCGTCCGACTAAAATTTTGTCCGACTAAGTTTTGTCTAATATGTTTGATTGTTTTTATACACAGCGTTAACGGAGCGCTAAGTAGGCATACTTGACGTATTCACGATGAAAATTTTCAATTATTGCTTTACGCAAATATGCAAACCAGGTTTCTGGTCGAGTTAGCGCGCAATGAAAACCAAGTTTGAAGATTTGGTTAATTTATGACCTCGTTTCCTATAAAGGTAAGGCAACCTACTTATAAGTATATTCAAGATAAGTTTACTTCTCTTTGCTTATTTTTCTGCATTATTTCAAAGTATTTTCGCGCAAATAAGTGTTATCTTGTATTTTCTAAGCCTTCGGGTTAGGGTTAATCGAGGTTCAGTAAATATCTTTTTTCCATAAGTTTGTAAGTAACAACTTTTAAATTTTTTCAGACGATTTGAGAAAACAGTGCTTCTGCCAATTCCACCCTGATAAGTTATTTCTCTTCTTCTATGCAATAAAAGCTTGCGCCGTGTTTCAAATGAGTTCTCTGACACCAATAATATGTATCAGCACAACATAAATAACCTTAACACAAAACAATCTGTTTTAAGCGTAAAATATAGCGGCGATAATGATTATGTCAGAACACCCAAAATCTAAGCAAACAGCCGGTAAACGTAGCGTATGGGGAACACGGTTTTAAACTGCAGGCAGTTTTATGAATCTGTTAAGGTGCATGATTGTATTAAATATCCCTTTCAACTTTCAAAAAACAGCAAAAAAATTAAAACTAAAAGGGCCAAAAATGTTTCAAATAGGAAGATTGAAATAGAATCCATAAAGAATTAGAGAATAGTGTCTTTATCGAGCCTTGGACCCGATTTTAAGCAGGTCAATGCAACGTTTGTAAAGAGTTTTAGTCACACATCTTTGGTTTCGTGTACAAGTTGATGTACAATATGCAATGGAGGTAAAGCTCCTCCCTCTGGTGTGGGATATACCTTGATTTCGTCAAATATAGGTGGCAGTGATTTACTTCACGAACATTTTATGTGCGGAGTCTAAAAGCATGGTAAGGTTGTTTTATCTCAATCCCCATCAAATATACAAAAAGGTGCTTAAATCCTTCCAAATGCCTCCTGTAATTCTACCTCTTTCGAGTAGTAAGCCGTCAACATATGCTTAATGCACAAAATAGTCTGCTTTGGAACATGCGGTAATATAAATAGCGTTAATATTAGAGTAGCAATTTGAGAAAATCTTTACATTGTCGATTGTATCTCGTAAGAAAACAGTTACTGTTGACATATCTAATAAGCACAGTTCTATGACAGTCAGTTTGAGAATATCTTGAAACAGAAAAAAGATTTCTTCCATGGGTAACTAGTGCTACCTAGGACCAAAACTGATCAAATTCCTCAAGCTTGGAGAACCCTCATCTTTCTAAACAGCTTATCAAAAGCGCATGACCCTGTATATTAGTTTCATTGAAGCAACGGAATAACAAGATTCTCAAAAAAATTTTTGCATAAAACAGGGTTATTGCTGACATCATCAAAGTTTTATTTCTGCAAATATTGCTAAGCTAAACGTTACTTTCCACGTGCAATGTTTCTGTTTATATGTGTGTTAATTCTATTACATATAGAATTATAAATAATACATAGGGGAAAAATAAAAACCGTGACCTTGACGTGGCGTTACCATATTGACGCGTTAGAGTGACGTCAATATATATTTATTGTAATGAATGAAGCAATTGCTTTGCGCACATAAACCCTAAATAACTTAGAAGCAGTTGAAACAGCTGATTTCATCTCCTTATTCGCAAGTAGAGACCGCCTGGGATTACTGTAGTCAAATTACCTAAATCTAGATCAATCCAGTCGCTTCAGAAGCGAAAATTGATGACGCGGTTAATCTTTGAATGATAATATCTCCTTAACCGTCAACCATCAAAACCACGCGATGCTAATAATTTTTATCATCAGAGTTTCATTTTCTACACAATAGAGATAGTGGCCTCACATATTTTCTTTTTTATTTATTTATTTATTTATTTTTTTTGGTATCTTGATTCTTCAAAATGCTTAATAATCGTTTACTTTTTTTTTTCTCAGTATATTTTTCGAACTAGTCTATTATAACAATTTCATAAATTACTAATTAAGCGTCCAATACTGAAATAAACGCCCAGGTAAGTAAGTTTAAGCACATATACCTTTTCAAAAATAAGTACCCTTTAGACTGGTTATCCTTGGACTTACTGTTACACCCGACGAAGGTGCTATACAATACAGATCCATGAAATCGAAGTTCATAGTACTTCCCCCGCTGAATTAGCTGGGATAAGAAGGTTAGCTTTGACGATCTAAAACTGTAACGGCCACATAATTCTCACATATTTTGTGGACAATATACACACGATTTTGTTCGTCCAGGTGGACATTAAAATAATTTTTAGCATCACCATGTAATTGTTAAGAAACATATGTATGCATTTTGTTAGCCTATGTTACATATTTATACATCCACAGCGAAAACAAAACAAATAAAAATATTCGTATAGAATTAATAGCGTAATGTAGACGGGACCCTAGTACTTTTACTTGCTTTGAACACAACACCAGTTCTTCACCGTGTGTTTATAATAAATAATATATTAATCCTTCAGGTATCGGGTCAGTAAAGGTCTTGATTTAAACGGGGTCATTCTTAACCTAAAACATCTTAGAAATAGGGAATTCTTTTTAATGATATCCCACGCCTAACATCAAAACAGCGATGTATTTGAGACTACGTCGCACCGGAGAAATGGCTGAGAAAACCAATGAAAAGACAAAGACAGCCGCTATTTTTAAGTCATTGTATAGCTCTTTTCATTTCTTACCTTTGTAAACTATAGTTTATAGAAAAAGTATGATTAAAACATTAACTAACCAAAACATTTTATAAGCAGATGCGTTCTTCCTTTTGAAAAAGCTGTGTAAGCTGAACATATTATTCAAGAAATAATAAATATTGCATGCAGTTTTTTAAAAAAAATGGGTTTTGTAGAGGGTGACGCATGTGAAGTTCTTTAAATAAAGAAGGGCATTCATTGATTAAAGTTAGAAAAAATCATGGAATCCTGCTAGGTAAGGTGTAAAGAAGTAAGTTTAACTCCTAGTTTTACTTTTATTTTTGTATTGTATTATTTTTGTGCATTTAAAAATAATTATTTTTTCTCTCTAAGTGTGTTTTCAACTGGACTTACAGCTACTCTCTATATAAATAGCCGTAGCGGAAAATGTGTAGTGTACTACGGCGAATTTTAGTCGATTTTTTCACAGACGAACGACTAGCATATATATATAATCGTTAACCGTGGTAAAATATACGGGGTCTACAGTCCTTTTACATTGCACGCTGTATTTTGTGCCTGTAGCACGACATATTTTCTTCTTTACACATACACACAGCCAGAATACGGGTATTATTATTATTATAAATATAATTCACCATTTTTTTGTTTCTGTGAGGGAAAAGAGAAATGTGAGAAAATAAGTACGTAAGTCAATGACGGAAATTTAACATCAATTGGGCTTTAATTCTAAAGGCCGGCCCTGAACATTTCTTATTTTTAAACTGTTTATTATTTATCTCCAAACTACGTCATAACCTTGATGCTTTAGATTAGCGTTTATAATTATATTAGGATTAGTGAATATCTTATCGGGGGAAAAAAAGGCGGGGAAAAGTGACTTTATTTTTTGCAAGTGACTTAATTTTTCCCCGACCAAAATTTCCCCCGATTATTTTTTCCCCGACGATTTTTTTATACCCGACAAGACTTTACCCCGACTTTTTTCTTTTATCCTAAACTTTTTTTGTCATTGTTACCACCTTATAAATTGCAAGGAAGATTACAAAAAAGAATCGGGGACATAAAAAACATAATGGAAACAAAAAGAACCAACATTTTGTGTTTAAACAAACATGAAACAATCATACAACTATAACATCAGTAGTTCGTTTTTTAAGTCAATCAACGAATGGTCTCTCAGTTCTTTTCATTTCGAGAAGCAAGGGATGGGTTGTCAATTCTATGATAAACTTTGTTAGCTTCTTTTACGGCTTCAGTGATACCTGCTGCTTTAAAGCCATTAAAACCAAATCACTACACCCTTTCAAGTACTGGTACATCCACTTGGCATGTAATGGTTTGACCTGTGACAAATTTAGTGAAACGTCTGCTAGAGCTTTGCCTTCGTTAAGCTGGGTTGTAACCTTTTCAGCATACCACATGTTATACTTGTCTTTGATAAAACACTTACCTGGCTTGTTGACTGTAACATCAAGTGGCTGGAATTTGTTTCTTAGATTATGAGGAACAATTATAAGGGCACAATAATTGTCACAGCAAAGTTTAGCGATTTCATCATTATCTTGTCCCTTAAAAGTGTCCATTATAACAAGACTCATCTGCTCATTTGGATAACCTTTGGCTCGACGAACATTTTTGAAATGAGTCAACACAATCTTGTTAAAAAAGCTAATTGATTTTTCAGTGTTAGACCAGTGATTTTCCAAAAAATGTAACGTTAAATTTGGTTGGAAAAGAATGTTTAGGTAAACATCTTTTAGTTTTGCCCTCGTAGATTACCTGAATTGGAAGAAATTCACCGGACATGGAAATAGCAAATGTTGCAGCTATTTGCCGTTTGTCGTCAATACCCTTACTAGGGACACATTTTACGTCAAAAGTGTATTTACCAGGACTTACATAAGACAGCGGTGTTTGATCCAAATTAATAATCAGTTCTTTAGGAATATCATGTTCAAAAATGACGTTAGAAATCTTCTTTTGAAAAGTTAGCTTTTCATCTAAAAGAAATTATTTAGACGGCTCAATTTTCCCTGCCGTACCTTTCTTTTAGTCCAGTTCATTGATTTTATAACTCCTCGTGCCCAATCTTCTGTTAGCTCCAAATGTCCTCCATTTCCCCTTAACACTGTTGGACTGTTGGACCTCACCACCCCATTCCCGATAGCCATTACGATACGGGGCTTATGATAGTTCCAGCAGCCCGTGTTCCTATCATAATGGTCTCAATCTTTTTCATCATATCATCTGAAACTAAGTTTGGTTGTCCTTTCTTTTTAAAAATTGTTTTGCTTTCCTTATCCTTCTTCATTTTGATTTTCCAGTTGTTGATGGATGTTCTAACAAAGGTTTACTTTGGATACATTTTATTGAACCGCTCAATTGTTGCCTTGGTTCCATGGATAAGTGCGTATTTTCCAGCTTCTCTCTTGATTGCTTCTGGGACACCTCTTTGTTGCAATTCTTTCTGACTTGTGTTGATTTATTTATTTCATTTTCAACGATCATTAACTCTGATTGGGAAACGACATCGTCAGATGCACTTGCAACTAGAGCTGGGGCATCAGTGTCTTTCCGACTCTTCAAAAAGTTACGAATATCCTTTACTTTCTCCGTTCTCTCTGTTCCCTTGTGTGGTTATCTACAGGAAAATCAAAAATTAGTCGGGGAAAAGTGACTTATTTGAAAAAGTGACTTAATTTTTCCCCGACGAAATTTTAACCCGTCGAAATTTTCCCCGATTTTTTCCCCCTGATAAGATATACTAGTTATTTGGGCCCGTGAAAGTGTCCACCTAAAATAACTTCTTTAAAGTATATTAGGCTTGTGTAATTGCCCGTTACTTTGCCTGTCTCGTCACGGCAAATTAGAGTATAATAGCAAAACTTTTAGCTAATGAAATTATTTCTTTTTATCACATGATTTGTTCTAGCCAATTAATAATGTAAACAAAAGTTTTATAAAACACGGAACATAGTTTTTAGCAGATGCTTTATATGCGCTTTTGAAGAAAATTGAAGAAAACATAATCGACTTTGCCGGTCACAGAGCGACAGACACAGTTTTTGTATTAATATAAGAGATTGCCATAAGTAACAATGAACCATTAATTTCTAGGGTTAGTAACGTGACGACAGATAAACATAACTTCGTGGCTGGGTCAAATCAATCATTTCAGAACGCATGAGTTGATGATGTCGACCTTGCATTTAAGCACTAATATCTCCTCAACCGTTCGTCGTAGGCGCGCGAAGTTTAATGAACTAATGTTTTGATATAACATCCCAAAAGTTAACAAAACACTTTTACGGTTACTTCAAATAAAAGGCAGTGCATCTTTTTCACATACAACGGATAGACAGAGCAGCGTATTATTATTATAGGCGATGGCGTCTCAACTGATAAACATTTTTTCTTATGGAAGATAAAAAGTATATTTCTTCTCTTATAATGGCGTGAACCATTTAAAAAATTCAGTAGATTAATTACGTTAGATTTACGTTGAAAACATGACTTGGCAAAAAAATTTACTTTCTGTTTATTTTTTCTTCTTTTTATTTCATTTGAGGTTTACCCGTTACATACTAGTTTATAGGTTTTCGTCAAAACCACAATGAATGCTCTTATTCAAAGAAGTGATTTTGTATATATATAAAACTTAAAACATTCAAAGACGGAATATTTATAACTCCGAAACTAATGCGTGATCACTTCTGAACGTTGACCATACTTTTGTAAGTGTTTTGGCTTTAATAAGCACTAATTCTTGATGAATGGACAAATTAAGTTGAAAATAATTTTATAATTGCAATTAATTAAAACACTTTGAAAAGTATGTAGTTTAATGTTTCGTTACAAAAAAAGACTTACATCACCGAGTCAGCATGAATTTACACATAATTTTTGAAGGATAGATGTAAATAATCATAAAAGAACAAACCACGATTGATACGAAAGAAGAAGATATGGGTGAGATTATTTATTAAAAGAATGGTAAATACTCCACGAGGAAAGGCGGAAGCTTTTCACCAAGAGATGAAGTTACGTAGGCAAGACTGTCAGGGCTTAGATACTTTTCAGTTTGGTTTCAATCATAATTTTCTTAGTTTTATTTTATTCTATTTTGATACATTTCTATGCTACGTTTTTGCGAAAATGTTCGTCTTATTCTTTAATAAAATTGCATTTATGTTCCATGTTTTTGTTTCCACTAGTGCGAAGCTCTTATCCCATAAAACCTTTGTCCGGTTCATTTTTAAGTGGGCTACAAAACGTTAGTAACTTGTACCCAGAAGTTTAGACAGCCCTTTTAGTTCCAACTTTTGTTGAGAAATTGCAGTGATGTACTCTTCAAACCTTCAACGTCTTTTCAGAACTGTTCGGTAGCCTCTTTGACATTAATTTTAATAAACCTTAATAAGAACCCTTCTCCCCTACCCCACACCTTCTCCCTTAAAATAAAAATATTTACTTCGGTTTAAAACAGAAATATTGCAACTGATATGGAAGCCGGAAACAAATCTAATTTGCGATGATATGATGAGATGAGATGTTGTCAGAGCCTCTTAGGAAATTTATGTCGAATATCGTGCAAAAAGTCTCAATGTCCAACTCTTAGAAATCAGGTGGAACAAAGTCATTAATAATTTCTAATTTCTTTTTTACTACAATTGCCTGCCATCATTTCCGCACGTAAATAACATATTTAAGTGTACAAAGTTTTTAAATTACTCCAAAGTAAATAGCACACCCGTATTGGCATGCTATCGCGCTTGTACTCACTTTCAAATTTCTGTCGCATTGTGAAATTTTCAGGCGAGTAGAAATTTCGCAACACATTCAATTACTTACTCATCCATGAATATTAAGTCCATGTCAACTTTGCTTCTATTACCATTCTGTCAAATCATTTTCACATGTCTAACAAAGTGACAATGTTTGATATTTAACATTGTCAATAAAAGAAATAGATTTGAAAGGAATTCAAACGTTTCGCAACTTTTGAACTTTTAATAAAAAAACTTAAGCTTTTAATGTTTCGTCGTAGCCACGAACTAAAAGTTAGTTGAATTTGTGTTTTAAAAAGCATGTTATTTTGTGGAGAATACAACAAGCGTATGATTTAGACAATGTGTTTCAAGATATATTATCAGCGGCAAAAAGAAAGAGGGTTATGCGTCTGTTAAATCAACATGTTCTGTTATCATATGATTGTGCGATAGGAAATTTCACAATAACGTCATTTTGTTTCACTTTTATTTTTATTAACATAAATTTTTTCTTGTATTCTATATTATTGTTTGTATGACACGTGAAATAAATTTAAGAAAATACAATGTGAAAGCTAAAATGTATACTTACTTTTTTTTATATAAAAACACGTCCAAGTTTCAGTTGAGACTTGGACGTCTTTTTTTCCAAACGCTTTTATTTGTGTTATTTCGAAATAGTTGGGAAATTGAATAGTTCTGTAAAAAATTGGGATCATATGTTCTGATATTAGCATAAGGATAAAGATTTTATAAGATTGGGAAAAATAAATGGTGTTGAAGTTGTCTTATTGTGGAGACATCCATGTACGTATTATTAGTAACCAACATGCTGTTTGGAAATAATTTTTCCTTTGCGATTTTAGAAGGAATTCAGGCTTTGCACGTTCTTAATACGTTCTTAATTTTCAGCAAAATCTAAACCTCGACGTTCTTACATAAATTGACATCATTGTATTGCATTGTATCACATTTTTCCACTTTTTTAATACTAATATACCTGTTCTTACAATTCAGGTGTCTGCATTCTTAGTAGTATTTGAGTTAAATGATATGGAATAAGACCTGATACCTTTAAATGTCTGTACAGACCAAAAGTAACCGAACACATGCGTGATAACATCTTTTTGTTTATCTTTATAGATAACATGTACAATATTACTGCAAGTAACTCATCCGTTAATCCAAACACGTCGTTGGTTTTCGAAGAGAATGTTTGGTGCTCAGATGCTAGCACCGTGTTTTTGTCAACTGATGCTGCAAGAATCAATCTAATAGCATTTTGCGTTGCTTCAATTATCTCCTCTCTCCTAACCGTCGTTTTTAACGGAACTTACATTTTTATCGTTCTGCGAAATACTAAGTTGAGAAGTACAGTAAACAAGCTGTATATCCTGCTATCTATTCTAGATGCCATAGCTGGTCTATCTTTTATACCAGTCTACTTGCTGTTTTTGATTGGCTTTGTTGAAAGAAATCCAAAATGTTACCTCGTTCGTGTTTGGACGGTTATGTCGTATACATTTATCATAATGTCCGTATCAGCTATCGCGCTCATCACGATCGAAATATATTTAGCTATTTTTAAACCATTCACTTACAAGCGGTTTGTTCAGAATAATACGCTGAATATCCTATTACTAGTGATATGGGTGCCTTCTGTGGCATTCCCCATTGTGTGTGTTTACGCTTTCCCAAATTTAGTGACTGTTGTACGAATTTCATCTACGAGCTACTGCTTAATAATATTTGTCATACTGGTCATATGTCAGAAGAAGATCTACAACTACTTTTGCAGGAGAGAGAACCAAGGTAATCATCGAAGGCGAAAAGCTGCAAGGATTGCATTACAAATTCTTCTCGTGTTTGGTCTGTGTAGTTTTCCAGCAGTTATGGCGAACGTGGTCAACCGTGTATTTTTCAATTCAATTGTAGTTGACACGTATGTGAATCGTTGGTGCAACTTTTTAGTGCAATCTTACTCGGTATGGGATACATTCATATATGGTTTCCGGTCGGCTGCTGTCAAGAGAGACTTAAAGAATTTATGTCACCAAGGAGAAAATGAGCCGTACAATAATTCTGATAGTACTCAAATATCAAAACACGCCGTGACAGGGAATTTATGAAAAAAAAAAATTTCCACATCAGTGTACACAGCTGACAATTACATTGAAAGAAGGGTAGAGATAAATTGTTCTGAACGTTCATATTGGAAATGCAGATGTCATGTAGAAACAGAGTTACTTACGTAATATATTGCGAATAGCAGTTTAATTATTCGTTTACACCTAACGTCAACCTGCTTTACAAAATATAAATGTTTCCACTTATTTTTAACTCGTTTTAAACTGGGTGCAGCTATGGTTGACCTCCGTACTCCACAGTATAACATTATCGTCAACGGTGCTGTAGGAAGCTTTTTTTTTTTAGGTGGGTAGGGGGAGGTCGGGGGTATGACGTTAGTGTCTCCGCGAGAACAAAAAATGGCTTCGGCCGCCCATGAAAGATTTTGAAAATTAGCACAAAAAAACGCATTTAAATTCAATAGCCTGTGAAGATTGGCGAGGAGATGATATTATTTTTAAGCTTTTTTTAATTAAAAAAATATCAGTTAAAAAAATATTGTGGGAAGGTGATGCACCCCCTTACCCCACTCCCCCCTCACTTTCTACAGCACCGGTGACTAAGTGAATTGTGTCGGAATGGAAACGTGTTGATAGTAGGTGTAGCGTAGAATGTGAACTTTATGGCTACTGTTTTTCAATGGATAAAAAAAAACATGCAAACTGTCTCACTCTACTTGTTATTTCTCTCAGAAACAGCATTAGGTGCGAGGGAAAGATTTTTGACAATTTTTTACAGAGAAGGATATGACCCAGGCTTGAAATTTAAACTCGGTAGGTGCAAAACGGACCCACCGCTGTCTTTAACGTAGGACTTTAACTTTGTTGTTACGTGGTGTAGAATACTTAATAATTTTTTGACTTTTATAGCAGGTTCTAATGAAAATAATTTTTCGAACAGGATGATGGTTCATTAAAAACATTCTAAAATGAATTGGCCCTATTTGGGCGGGGCTAAAAATATCCTAGCCCCGTGTTTCTGGTCTGCAGTTGATTTGGTCTAAAACCTCACCGGATTCCCTCTAAATTTGTGCATGCTAAGCTATACCTTGTATGGAGTTAATTAATTGAAAAAAAAAATTTAAATTTGACTAGTTAGAGTTGGCCAATTACGGCTTTTTTTTACGCAGCACTCTTTCTTCATTAAATTTGATACAATTCTTTTTAAATAATCTAACATGTAAAATATGGTTGTTTTAGCGCCCTATTTTAGCAGCAGCAAGCTTCGCAATTCTTCAAATCTGATTAGCCAATCTACCCTCGAAATAATGGGAAATTTGGAGAACTTTTTCTGCCACTATAACACACAACCCATATCAGAGGATTCGATAGAAGACAGAAACTATTGACCAATTTGGGGTTAAACGCAGGATTTGGGTTCTTTCCCTGGTCAACTAATTGATTGACTTCCTAACAACGCCCCAAAACCTTGACCTGTGTTTATCGCGTTCCAAACCTCACATTGAGTTTTTTGGCATTCTTAGCATGAACTTTTTCCTCGTCAATACTACAGTTTAGTTAGTAGTATACTTATACAATATAAATTGTTTTTTTCTAACACAGTTTATATTGTATTTATTAACTGATAGCTATTTTGTTTGAGTTTGTAGAAAGAAGGGATTATTTAATTGAGGCCAGTTTTAGGTAATTAAGGCAACAAAAACTCTCCCTTTTACGGGAGTAACAAGAAATGTACACTCTGTTTTTTTATAATCAGTCAAGGCTGTCAAGTTTCAAAATATTAAGCATACGTAAAGCATAGTCCCAGTGTGGATTATGCTTCACATTGGTGCGGAAAGAAGGGAAGAAGGGAGGATGGATGGTATTTCAAAGCGAAATAGATAAAATTGTTGCAATAATAAACATTTACACTACCATATTTTAAAAATCTGTTTGAAAGTGCTTGAAAATTCAAGTGGCGCAATTCTGCGTAAACGGTGCTAACATGAAACGGTTGACCAGCAGTATGATTTGAGGAAGAAATAGGAGTTTCCATAACTATACCGAGGTTCACAAAATATACATTATGCTTATATAAAGGTCCGCGTCGTTATTTTGTGCTTTTAACATACTTCCTGCCTTCCATATCGCTCACACACGAACAGATAAACTACGACTATTATTATAGAGATATTACGGTTGGTTATCTGCATCATATTTCCGCCTCCTTTATTGAATATTTCGTATAAATTTTATCACCGAAAGAAAAATTAAAATCTCTTTTACACCGAAGTAGTCCACCAAAGTTGCATACCAGTATTTAAGGAAACTGTAATGGTTCAGAAACCACTATACTCATTATTTCTCAGAAGTTCTGGGTTTTATTACATAAATACTTATTGCATATACAAGCAGATTAAATTGTCTATAAGATAATATAAATCTATAAAAAAAAAATTTTCCAGGTAGCCATAAATGAACATTTTTGTCTCCTCCGTTTTATTTTTTTTATTGCGTAAAATTTCTTAATCAGTTCTGCATTACCATAGCGACAATGTTTTTCCAAATTTTTCCAAAAAAGCGCGTCGTTCGTTTCTTATTTAAAAATACGTGAAAAAAAAACAACAAATTAACTGCAGTTATTTTATTATGCAGTTATCTATACCTGTTCAGGTGTAACTTCCTCCTCCAAGAGCAAATGTTCTCCACTTGTTTTGCCTGTTCTTAGTGTATGAAATAAAATGAAACTAGATACAGTATTGAATCTTTTAAGTGCAGTTTGACGGAAGGATGTTTGTTTTTTGTGACTGGTATGAAATTCTTGTTCGCCTACCAAAATGGTGTTGATGTTGTGTTTCCGTTCCTGAAAGGAGGGATACGTCGTGAATTCGCTGTAGCATCAAATATAAACAAATACTGACATCAGATATTGCACACCAATATCAGATCTACACCATAATAAACTGTGAGCTTGTGAAACAAAGAAAAGAACGGTAAGACGTATTGATTGCAATGCAGGATGAAACAAATGAATGAATGCATAGCATAGTCAAATAATATATGGGAAAATACGTAAAATAAGGTCTTTTATTATTTTTCCCTAAGAACTAAAATACGATTTCTTTACCGCTCCCTCCGCTAAGTTAATTTAAAGGTCTACCTTAGTAAACTTCCAAATGATTACCACTAACAACAGGAAGAAAAAGATGGTCAAGTTGATGATGATGACCTTTTCGTCTGTTTTTGTCAAATGGATGATCTTATTGATAGATAGACAAAACACCGCTAAAAAAAGAATTTTTGCGTCAAACAACAACAACAAAAACAACAACAACAATAACAACAATAACAACAACAATAACAATAACAAAAAAAACATACCTAACAAAATAACTTTTATAGCCAGACAAATGACCAAAGAAACATCTGGAATGACCGACATCGTTAAACTAATGATTTTTTTTATTACTTTCAGTCTACATAAAAAACGAACCACCTGGATCAATTTCAACATCTCTTCAAATTTCTTAATGAATCACGTGATTAGTGAGACCAAAGTTAGTAATTGCAATTGATGTAGTGAAATTATTTTGTAACTTGAGAGATACTTAAGCTCGTCAAACTAATTATAGAAAACGCAGTGTCAATCTGAAAAACTTTTTCCGTATAAAAATGAATCCTGTTTTAAAATTTGCCTTAGTTTAGAAGATCACACCAATGCTCAATTCACATCAATGCCACTTGATTATACTGTATTATTGCCCGGGTAAAAGGGCGGCATCGATATTTTCGAAAATCGTGCAATGTGATTGGTTAGAACTTACGTCATAGCAGGCAATATTCCACGGTATTGCCCCCTACCATAGCAACCGTGTTTAAAGTTTAAATATGGTAGCATTAAATGTAAATAAACACGGAAAAAAAGTAAACAAAACGCGAAACAGAAGTGAAACAGAAGTGAAACTTACTTTTATCTTTTAAAGAATTCAATGTTGTGGCTGCAATGAAAACCTGCTATGTTTACACGATATTCGATTTAAAAAATATATATTTTTTGTTCGAATGTACGTTCCATATGGGAATAGTTTCTGTAAAGACGTGGTTTCTACATCCTGCTTTTATAATGTTATATTTTTTGTTGTAAAATGCAGTACCCGGATAATAATCCATATAATAACTGTTTATTTCGGGCAATACCTTCGAATATTGACCTCTGTCACGTATTGCCCTCACAAGCTCGGGCAATACTTTGACGTCGGTCAATATTCTCCGGTATTGCCCTCATAAACAGTTATTATAGGGTTAATATTATGCTGTGCAATTTATTCATTCCACAATTTACAAAAACAAATAAATAAAGTAGCTGAAGTAAATGGCAATCGTTTTCCATAATAGCTGTTCGTCAGAGATACCATTTTTTATATCTACCTCACAACCACAAGTGAAGTACACGATGAGTGAAGTAATTCATGAAACATCTGAAATGACAAGCATGCCTGAGCACAAACATAACGGTAATTCGATGTCATTAAGAAAATAAACATTTCCTACTTTTGTTTCATTTTTATTAATAATTAGGTGACAATATAAACAACATCACATGTTTAAGATATGTATTAATAACATTAGAACGCATGCCTTTTGTTTTTCCCTGTGCATTTCGTCGCGTACAATATTCTTACAAATCATGACATTTTTATTTAAAGCGTTTTGGCCCGTTCGAAAAAAACACCCCGATGAGGTTTGTGTCTCAGGATTCGATTGGCTGAAAATGTGCGAAATAGAAATTATGCGTGACGCCAAATTAATTAAAAGTCGCGTGCGCTCAATTAGACTGGGGACAGACCATGTTTTTTAACTTTAAATTTAATACCTAAATAAAGTAGGAAATATTTTTTTATCTCGTCTAAAGTGCGGAAGTTCCGAAATGTCGTTTTTTGTAAATACAAAATAAAACAGTAGTATTCACAACCGAAACTTGATTAATCTCAAACGTAGCTAGATTAATCCCCTGTTCTATGTAAATAAAAATATAAATATATATATATATATTTAATATGAGTTCATTCTTCCAAAAAAAATTTCAAACCCGCTTATTTTATTTCATTTTCAAAATGCTAGCAAAACATGATTTTAGATTCCACGCGACGTCATGATTAAAAGCAACGGCCAGCAAACCTTAACTAGGCTGATAAATAATTTTTACAAGTATTTCATAGTAAATTTAAGAAAATTTAAAGCTGAAAGAAATTATTCAAAATATTATTCAAAACAAATATACACACTGTTAATATTCTGAAAGATTCAAAGTTACATCACCCCCCAAACAAGCGGAATTATCATGTCAACAGACTTTATCTTTATTTTGTACATGCATCTGCAACTAAACGAAACTTTAATAAACCAAGACAGGAAAAAGAAAGTCATTTTTGAATATAAATAAACATTATGGTTAAAACTTGCGAGGTATTTTTCCGGTTTTATTTACCTCTTTTATCATCGATATCCAACATGTTTACATTTCATAAAGTTACACCATTTTAAAAAACTTTTCCTTTTTTATTTTTTTAATGGAATGTCAATACAGTTAACTCCCGGTTACTCAAACCTGCAAGGGACCGAGGAAAATAGTTCGACTTACGAATATTCGAGTTAAACGAAGCTCCCGTTAAGTCGAATTTCATTTAAAATGAGATTATAGTTCGAGGTGGGCAACAGTTATCGGGAAAAGGTGCAATCTTGGCGAAGAAAAAGGCATGCAAGTTCTTTGTAAATTGAATTTTCCTTGACAGGCAACATTATCTATCTATATTACATCAGGGGTTAATAAAAACTACAAAAATTAAAATCTGACATTTATCTAGATTTCGATTTCCTTTTCTCGAGAAAATAGTTCAAGTTATGCAAAGAAATTAGATTCAGGGGGGGGGGGAGGAAGAAAAATGGCTCGAGTTATCGAATGTTATCCGAGGTTCGAGTTAACCGGAGCTTTTTGATAGGAAAGTATTAAAGTTCAAGGGACCCAAGATAATGAAATTCGAGTTATCCGGTGTTGAAGTTACCGGAATATAACTGTAATTTCTCTATTCCATAACTAGTCGATGAGGCCTGTGGAAAAATCCAATTGGGCAGAAGAACAATAGAAAAATTCGTCATTTGAATTTTGATGACGTCAGCAATTAATTGATTATATAGCATACTGAAAGTTCGAGTTATCCGGTGCTCGAGTTACCAAGAACTAACTGTATTTCTGACAATTTCGGCTTAAAACATCTTATTAAGAGCAGGAAAGAAGATCATTACTCCATTTAAAGATTTTAAAAGAGAATTATCAGCGGTAATAGATACTGCGCAAACTAAACATTGGCTTTGTACATCGAGGTCCGCATTGTAACACCTGTCGCAGCATATACAAACTACTTTTTCTGCCCACAAAACCATACACAAAGTTCATTAAACAATCCTTCTTTTAGACTCACGAATTGTTAGCACCTGACAAGGCTTCGGAACACGTGCTAGTATAATACTAGCGTTTTTTGCATGTGAATCAGTAAGTTTTATTCCATAAAAATCTTGAATTTATTCAGCCTCTGATGTATGTCTCTAGTCTTCAAGGAATTGTTATTGTTTATTAATAGAAATGAGACTCGACATTAAGTTTTTGAGTTCTTTAAATGGTTTAGTGTATTTCAGTTGATTGATACATAGTCACAAGAGAGAGATAGTCTGGGTAATCGGCAATTTCGGGCCGCTACGGCAAAAGGACCTGACCTAGAGCGGGTGGTCCGAAAGTAAGGGGACTGAATTTTGTAAAATGGCTTCGGCGAAGGAAGATTTCCTTTATGGCGAAGAACTTGATGCTATATTGGAGGCTATAGATGAAGATATTCCACAAAGTAATTCAGACTTTGACGTGGAACTAACCACAGTTGTGAAGGAAATACCCGAGGAGTACACAAAAGTCACCTTTAGCTATAGTTTGTGTCCTAAAGTTTGGTTCTCGAAGAGGATTAACACGCCACACCAACGCGAAACATAGTGACCACAACAAAGGTGATTCAGCAGGATCAGGTGATAGAGATGTCAAGGAAGCTGAACAGATGTTGCATCTACTGTATTTTAAAAAATATATGGACCAAGCTGTTTTAAAATTAGCTGGTGATGAATGTTCCCATCAGAAATCACCAATGAATTCAAAATGTTCAAAGTTGGTGGCCTTGACAATGTTATACCGTTTTGTGCTCTTGTGAAAGACCTTATAAAATCGTTCAATGGGGATGCGGAAAAGTTTTATCCGTTGATTTATAAGAATATTTTGGATAGCTATTTGGACAGCTATTTTTATAGCTACACATATATAAAAAATCATTATGATGCTGGCATAGCTAGTGAGCTAGCTGTAGTTTGCTATCTTGATTTCTGATGTTTTCACAAAATTTTTAAATGTATATAGCTAGCAATATAGAAAGGCTGGTGGAGCGTGTGACAGAGTCCCCCAGGTTCGCAAGCGAAAATCTTTTAGTGTGCCTTATTTTGAAACGTGTCTTGAAACATGGCAAGACAAACAAGTATAACTGCCTTTCCTAACCATGGCATTTTTGTGATATGTAAATGAAAGTGGTTGTTGTGATATATGTTTTTCATGCCCTGTCCAGGATTTGAACCTGAATCTCTCATTTGCATAAGTGTCATAACCATTAGACCAACAGGGCTTGAATGTATATACAAAACTTTACAGGTGAAATAACCCTTTTTTTAGGAAGCGCTTGGTTAAGCTACAAGTGACTGTGTTATCTGGCGTTAAACGTCTAGTGAAATGATTTATAAGATCTGTAAACTGTCCACACATTCAGGTGGAGCGCTTAAGTACAGGTATGCAGTATGTCGTAAATTGAGGCTAGCTATCTAATAGGACATTCCTAATCAGAGTAGAATTATCTCACTTACTGTGTCATAGTATATGTGTATGTAGCTAGCTACCTAATAAAATATCTTTGATTATCACAGCGACTAGCTTGTCTCTCCATGATGCGTTGCATACTCGTCATATGCTTGAGCATACTCGTCATATGCTTGAGTAATTTTGAAAATAGAAATTCCAAAGACTGAACAATTAGCTCCAACCATAGTTGATAATACCAAAAAATCCAGGCAAACTTCAGCAAAGTACCTAGCATACAAAGCTTCCCGCCTGTTTTTGATTTTTTGGTCCCCCTAAGAGTAGACTGGGCACTAGGAAATTTCTGAACGCGAGTCAGATACCGGAGAGGAGCTCAATCACGGTGGTACCCAGACTATCTCTCTTTCTTATGACTATGATTGATAAAAGGGCTTCACAGACACAGTAAAGGTGTACACACCTTTCAAATTAATACGCAGTTTGTTGGAGCATAATTTTTTTTTCTGTTGTTTTAGAATCTCCTAATTGTTAAGGTCCTTCAAAGACCTGTTGATTTAACCAAACGAGATTGATGGTAAACTTTGAACACTACGCGTTAAGTCTCGAAGCAAAGCATTCAACTTTTTGACAGAAAAATAAACTGTATTTTTCGTTGGTAAAGTTCATTTAAGAATGTATTTAAGAATGTAAATGTATGACTATTTGATGAATTGAAATGACAGCTGTTGTTTGTAAATTATGCAAAAACTGTGTAAATAAAATTTTCAGTTATGGATGTATCTTTTCGCGCTGCTCCGGCAATCTTTCTTGTTTACCACTACTTAGCTACCATAAAGATAACAGAAAACCAATGAACATGTCATCAAACTTTGAGATTTCCTGATGTCTGATAAAAATATTTGATTGGTTTGGGTATCATTAAAATTTCTCAATTTTTTGAAATACACGACACAGTCATTACTGCTGATAAGGACAACAGAGCAGGAATGATAGCTAACTGTGGAGAAAGAAATGAATAATCGAATATCAAACTTAAAAACCATTGTCTTTAAGATCAAATTTGGAAAAAAGATCATTAAAAAAGCCACAACTACATGTATATATATAAATAGCATAATACTGTCCTAATTACTTATTTGTTTAAAAGCGGACATTTCTTGTGATAGCTAATATGTCAACTCCATTGACTAGATAACTTTGTGGTTTACCACCTCCTAATAAAAATTTAAAAGGAACGCAGGAACGAGTGAAAAACGAGTCGGTCGAGACATTCAAGCAGCTATATAACTATCTGGGTTATAATTTTGTTGCTTTGATTCGGACAAAAACGTGGAATAAAAGAGACTTTGTCAGGTGAAATATAAGCCACTTATTTACATATTGGTATATATTGACAAATTCTAGGGTTTGGAAATGTCTGTATTTCGGATGTTTTTAAAAGAATTTAAATATAGCACTTCTTTGTAGACAATTTTTGTTAGCTATTTTTTTTACTGAAATTTACTTAGGAGAAGTTCTTTTTGTCAGGAAGAAATTTATGTGTTTTTTTGTGTGTGTTTTTTTCTTTAGAAATTTTCGAGAAGCCACCCAGTTGTTTACAAATTTTATGCAGAAATTGATTTTCACGAATAAAGGTAATTAAGGAGAACATTTTCTTACATTTTGCTATCAATTCCTTCCCGTCTTTATTCCATCTCTGCCAGAAAAGTTCGACCTACCTATCCCCTTTTCAATACTGGAATTCCTAACCAATTCATATGGACAATATCGAATTTTTACGAATCTGGCAATTTCAAACAAGCAACGAAGCGTAGCATGAGGTATTTAGCGATGCTCCGTCGTGCGTAAGAGCAGTGTCTACTGGAAATCAAAATTCGCGCGCAAACTCAAAATGGCGAAGCTTTAAGCGTATTCATTGGTCATAATCATGAAATGACGTTATTATGCACTACAGCTTTGTCAGGGCTCATAGAAAATTCAAAATGATTTTGATTTTTGAAGAAAAGAGCGCACATTTTCTGCTACAGCGCAAACTCTCACGACTTTTATGTTACAGGTGCGAACTTAGGCAAAGTTAGAGATTTCACGTGCTAACAAAAAAACCTTGGAACTTTTGCCGCTATAGCGGAAAATGATCAAATGCTGAAATAATTGTGGACTTTCGCTTCAATGCAGATAATGATGTTACATGAAAATATAATTGTTTCTGCCATCTCCCTGATGATTTTTAAAATTTTAACAACTCTACACTTATCGACAATATATCCGTGCTCCTTCGCTTTCATAAAATGTACTATCCAAAAATCTTGATATAGACTCTACGGTGGAGAACTTTATATACTTTATAAAAAGTGTGGGCTTTTCTTACACTCTCTTTTCTAATGGCATATCATCGAGTACTGCCACAATGAGAGAAAAGTGGAAGAAAAAGCGTATGAGACGTTTAAAGCGAAAGAGAAGAAAGATGCGAGCAAGATCTAAGTAAATGTATCTGGGGAGTCGGAAAACTGCTGTTGATCTATCTAACTGAACTCATTGATGTAAATTAATTCTGAACTTTAGCTAGCTACCGACGCCTCTAAAATATCTTAGAAAAACACGTGTCGGTTTATGTTTTACGAAGTACTGTCGATAATGTATGAAGAATAAAGTTATCAAAATGTAGAAGTACCATTGCACGCAATAATCAAGAAATAAAAAGGAAATTTGTAATTTTTTTGCATAAATGTGTGTGGAAAGATATGACAAAGTAGTTTTCGTTCGCGTAATTTCGTGTTAATTTATTCATTGGAATGATATCGTAACTTTTGCATATTTCGTCTATCAGTTAATATTTCAAATTTTCAATCTTTGTCTCTAGAACTTTGAGATAAACCTTGGGTTTACCCAATAAATCGACAATAAGAAATTGTCTTGTTTGTTCGTACTCCTTTTTTTTAGTCAAAATCCAAATTCGTCCCAAGGGCTTTTTAGAATTGGGAACACAACCATTTTTAACAGACAGAATACTATTAATTGAATTTGTACAGAAAAGGTCGCTTTTACCAGAGCATTTTTCGAAAGGAGTCGCATCACCTTATCGTTGTCTTGACGCTAATTCTATGGCTACAACCTTAACAAAGGCTCTACACTTTAACGTGTTCTCCACATTTAGGCAGTTGCTCCAAACACCTCGCCTTCCCACACACTTAGCAAGTAATGTTTCGGTAACCGGTATTTCAACTATTGTGGTGGTAAATTTCATAACAAATGTGACCCCCTTAAGGGAACTCATAGATGAGGCAAATTCGACGTTTAGCGGGTATAAAAACAAAAAAACTAATCAATACTGCCGGTGATTCTACTGATGAAATTCTGCTTAATACACCATCAAAATTAGACTCGCCTCCTCACCATAAAAACACCTACAAATAGATGTCGGCTAATAACCGATACTTCGGTGAAAAGCGATAGTTCGAGTGGGGCGGAAAATAGAGGCGAAGCGTGGAGCAAATGTTTAAATGTGGAGCACATGTTAAGAAGTGTAGCCTCCGTTAAAGTGTGGAGCTACAGAATAATTGTGTGTGATGCGACTGCTCACGCAAAAATACGCCCCACACGCACCTAGAATATCCCAGTTTTCTTTTTATAAACTTTTAAAAACAAAAGAACACAACAGAAGTGAAGTGAAGTGAACATTTTGGTTATCCCACTCATCATTCTTGTTTCCAGGGCTTCTTTTTTCTTTCTAATATAGTGCTAGTGCCCGCTCATATTACAATAAGCGTTCTAAAGTCATTATAAAGCCACCATATTACAAAGAACATCTTCGTAGATGATTTCTCGCCATCGTCACCGTGATATAAAACTATCGCTCCTGTACATCGCAAAATTAATTCTAGGAATCCTCCACACATTATTTGTCGACTGTTGGTGATTCTTAACAATTTTAAAATTGTCAGTATAAAAATAGTGAATTTGCGCATTTTATACGGCTTGTGATACACGTAGCCCGTATAATTCGCCGCCCCTGAGGAATCAACTACATCTCCAAGGATACAAAACATATAACCTCACTTTCAAAGCACTATGAAATATGGCGTATAAATCCATGGCTACCGCCAATTGGATGCCGTTCTTAAGCATAAATGACGTCAAATATATGTGACGTCAAATATATTGAGAAAAGTTTGTGACAACAATATTAGTTTTACACTGATTTGAGAGAACGGTTGTAAATTGTAAACAAAAAAATTGTGAAAAGAAGATGACAGTTGTAGGAAGAAGAAGAAGGATGAGGGATATGGAAGGAGAGTTGGACAAATGTCGTCCAAGATTTTACGATACTGGTAAGTCATGATTAATATTCCTGCGAACCTTTTTTAGAGCTATTGTGTGAAACATAACATAACATAACATAACGTTTACTTCGCAAGTGATATCCGCCTTTTTAATAAGCAACGTCTTAGTTATATGTAACATAAGACTCAAATACTTTGAAAAGAGAAACAAACTAGTAACAGCCCTACTTCACGCAAATACAAAAAGAAAAATAACAAACAAGAGGGATAATAAAAGCAGAAAGACAATTCTTGTTTTAAAAGTCATGTTCACGCAACTACAGATATGTTCAAAACTCTAGTTTGCTATTGATTAGTTTACCTACCTAGCTACAAGCTAAACTGAGTGAGAAACACGTTAATTTGGGCTTCCTTAAAGTTTTAAGAAGCAACAAGTAGGCAACAACAGTTGGAGCTTAAAAGATACAGAAATCTACAACATTCAACCCCAGCCAAAATTTTGTGTTTCTTAAAGCGAGCATAACTCTACCGTTCCTTATTTTGCATTACTTGAAATATAAAAATTAAACACTGAATGCGAAGGCGGCTGATCCGATGTCACTTTCTTGAACATCCTAGGCACACTTTAGCAGTATATGA
The DNA here is from genome assembly GCA_030067915.1 of Hydractinia echinata. Lineage (NCBI taxonomy): Eukaryota > Metazoa > Cnidaria > Hydrozoa > Anthoathecata > Hydractiniidae > Hydractinia > Hydractinia echinata. The sequence continues at coordinate 88,715 of JASGCC010000220.1, forward strand.
AAATCTTCGACCATGAGGGAGATTTGTTTAGATTTTTAGGACGAGTTATTAAGAAAGTAAAGGAGCTCATATAGGTGAATCTTTATCATGGCACATCGGTGTGTCCATTCTAAACAGAGAATGCCCTCCCCCTCTCTCCTGCTCCCCTCCTCGACCGGACCTCAGGCGCCGCGGCGACGGGGGGGAAAGGGGGGCCATGCCCCCCCCACTTTTTTCCTAAATGAAGTTTTTTTTTCAATCTTTACTTTACATGGCACGCGCCAAAGATTTTTTCATACATCAACGTTATTTATTATTGCTCACTTTTTGTTTGATTCACTCTTCGTCTTTCTCTTATTTCATCACCCGCCGACACGCGTTTCACTTTCCAATGCAATGTTATAAATAAAACATTGCATTGCGCATATACACACTTCGAAAAATAAAACATAATAAATACCTGAATATTTATTACCTTTATAAGGCATCTTAGTAATGACTTTTCACTCCATCGCAATGATTAAGCTTCGTAAGCTGCGAACCTTGTATAAAAATTCGATTAATTTTGAACACATAAAATCTTTTTCTCTTACAAATGGAGCATGTTTTAGCCAATCTAGAACTTCAAAATCCAAAAATTTGCCCGTCGGTCCCAACCATGGTGGGATCTCCATAGATACTATATTATATGCAATTTGTTAAATATGGCCCCTCCACTTATTTTTACTCGCCGCGGCCCTTGGACCTGCAATCATGATGGGCAAGTATAGAGATTCTTCTATATATACACGCTATCTGGATTAACTATATGCGTACCACACTATCATATTGCGCACCTAATTTAGGTGGTTCGTCTGCGGCTCCGGAGCTGCCGAGATTGGTGTTTGCAAGTAAAGACAATCTGATTTTTATGTACTTACGTTTACGTGCGATTTTTTTGTCCCCTTTTTCTTAGTTTTGAAGTACAGTCAAGTCTCAGGCTGTTCTCGATTTTCTTCTTTTTTAACCAAATTTACAGGGTGTGTTTTAGGAAGATGAAATAATAATATCAATAAATTCATTTTTAGATTCAGACGATGAAGTCTTGAGTAAACGAGTTGTTAGACTCGAATCTGAGAAGTACGATTTGAAGAAAGCTCTTCGAAGCGAAGAAGCGGAGCCTATGAAGTTGCTTGTGGAGAAGAATAGAAGAAAGGAGAGCGCGTCTTTCAGAAAAGAACTGAAGTTAACAGAAGAGAAATGCGGACGTCTTGAACAAATGTACAGCAGAAGAGAAGAGAAAGTAAGCCATATATTCTATATGATTGATAAAAAAATACTTTCTCATAAAAATAGCTTTATAAGTTAAAAGTTATTTTGCAAACTCTTAAATTGACGGGTCAGAATATTCCATTCTTTACCATTTACTTCCATGACTATTCTTTGAAAAATTTCATTGTTGACATATGTTGACATTGGGCAAAATAAAACTCCATTAACGTATGAAAACTTCTTCTAAATGCAGCAATATTTTGTTACTTTCACAAACCCCATTTGTACCGGCTAAGGGTATATCTTAGAAAAGGTTGTTCTTGAATAATGCTGGAAAGGTTTTTTAGCAACTTTATGTCTGTCGATAGAGTATCGACTAGTTAAAAACTATGGCGAATCAAAATATGGTTTGAATACGCGATATCTGATCATATTGTTTGCCGAGAAATGTTTGTATTTGAAATAGCGTAAACTTTCATGTCTGGTCAAACAAAAGGACGAATTTTGCTAAATTAGATATCACAAAAGACATTAGATCAGGAAATTTGCGAAAAAGGTAAAAACAGCGAAATTCTGATTTCCATACTCATTTGTGTTTTTTCACTTTTAAATACTCTTCTGTGGTTAATTTTTACGAATTCGCGAAAAAAAAAATTTACACTGCGAAGAAGTCTAATTTTTTAACTCGCAAATTATTAAAATACTGCGACCGCCTTTCAGATAAGCTATAACTTATCAGATCCTCCTGCATGTAATTTCGTTATAGTTACTGGCGGAATCAAAGAGATACAAGAAAGAGCTCGAGAAGGTAGATGTGGAAAATGAACGATTAAGGTGGTATCTGAAATACGAAAGAGAAGAGTATAAAGCACTTCATGAAAAATTTAAGAACGAAAAGATCAGTACTCGTGTCAAATTGGAAAGATTCCAGGACATATACGAAGAAGAGATTTTGGAAACCAGATACCGATATGAAATGTTGCTGAACGGTGTTGAGCGCGAAGTGGATCGCTTGAAGTTTAACAGCAGAGAAGAAGATGACGATGAAGATGAAGGTGGTAGATCAGGAAATGCTAAGAAAAGATATGTTGACGCATCGAAGTCATACAGAGTGACGCAGCTTGACGTTCATGAAGCTGCACAAGAAATCCTCCGTTATAACGAGGACATGAAACAGGAAAGTGCGCAATTGTTGAAAGCTCTGGATAAATTCAAAGATCAGACTGAAGAGTACCTCACACTTCGTCAAGTTTATCTTAATAAGATAAACAAGAACTTTTCTCTTGAAAAAATAGGGAAAGAGTTCGAGCATTTAGATGTGAGAGACATGGAGAAAAAAATTGGACGACCATTTGGATTGGATAGTCGCATCCACACGTCTGTGGGTATTGAGAGGCGAGATGAAAGTTTGTATTATTTCCTGAGAGAGAAAGAAGGAAAAGTGGATGTTATGAAGATCGAAAACGAATCCTTGCGCGCTGAGAAAGAGGAGATGTGTGCCAAAAACGAAAGAAGCAAATCCAAACTTAAAGCTTACCAAGATGTGATTAGAGAGAAGGAAAAGGAGATTGGAGATTTGAAGGTAAAGATCACCGAAACTGACAACAGTGCTTTGGAAATAAGACGCTTGAAGGAAGATTTAAAGAAACACAAAGTTGAAATTAAAGAGCTGCAGAAGACACTTGTCACCAAAGAAAAAGAAACTCTTCGCTTGCAGAAAGAGCTACGGAAAATTGGAAATCAACAACCCAGAAAAGACGGAAATGAAATTGCCTTTGAGAAAGGTACTGGAGACCAAATGAATTGCAAGGATAGAAGAGAAGAAAAGGAAAAAGAAAGAACAAAAGAACAAGAACTCGTGGCTGCAGTTACCGAGAAAGAAAAACAGATCAATATGTTGAAGTTTCAGTTGCAAGAATTGGAGAAACAAAATGCTAAAGGAAAGGAAATGAGACAGAAACAATATGAAAGAGAAATGATCCTAAAAGTAGAGGAGATTAAGTTATTAAAATTTGAGTTTGAACAAGCCGAAAAGAAATTTAAACTCCACTCTGATGAACCTTTGAAAGAGGTTAAACTGCAAAGCGAAAAAGAACAAAACATCAAGAATATGTTGGTTAAAAAGGAGAAATTCGAATGTGATTTGGAGAAAGCTAAAGGTGAAATTGTTTCTCTACAAAGCGAGTTAAAGGCAAAAATACTTTGCGTTGAAGAGAAACGTGAAAAGGAAATTGAGTTAGAAAAGCAGATTCTATATAAAAATGGAAAAATTGAGCTTCATGGGAAGGAATTAACTGAAATGAATCAACGCTATAATAACATCAATGATAAATGCAATGACCTTCAAAGTAAATTGGAAAGTTGCAAAGAAAATTGCAAAGTGCTACAGGAACAGTTACAAGCTGAAAGAATGAAACATAAGAGAGAAGTTTCAAATGCAGTAAATGAACTTGAAGAAAGATGCGAAACGTTGCAAAAGAAATTGGAAAATGAGAAAAGGCAAAGATTAAACGAAAGCCAACAACCCAACGAGAGAGCAAAAGCGCAGTTTGAAATTGAGCTTTGGGAAGAGAAGTGTAAAAACGTGAGAAGTGAACATGAAAAAGAAAAGAGTAGTGCGTGTGAGGAAAAATGCAAAAATTCGTTGGATGATAGTAAAGAGATGTTAGCTGAATTGAAAACGTGGAAAGAAAATTGTATCAAGTTACAACAACAGTTAGAAAGTGACCTGAAGAGAAAGAAAAATTTAATATCTCCCGAAATCGATGCGTTGAAAAAGCAAATAAAAATGTTGGAAAGTGACTTACAAGGAAAAGAAGTCACCATGAATGAAAGAGATAAAGCTTTTGAATTAAATACCAGTGAGTTGCAGCACCTAAAAGATGAGTTAGCCAACAGAGAAGAATCTATGAAACAGAATGATGCAAAGATGAAGCAGAAGTATGACAGGCTAAACGAAATAGAGAAGAAGCACAGTTGGGCTACTCAGAGAATCGAGGAGCTTGAAGATCTTTTAAAGAAAGAACAAACTCAACTTAGTGAACATAAATTACAAGATATTGAGGAAAAAATTTCAGATATGGAAAAACAAATCGACAATCTGAAACAAGTAAACTCACAAAGTCAAGTCGAAATATCAGATTTAAAGTTGAGCAATTCCCGTTTATTGGCCAGTAAGAAAGAGTTGGAAAAACGAGAACGTATTTCTGACAAACAGGTATGGAATCTACAAGAGAAAGTTTGCAATTACGAACAAGATATCAATAAAAATAATGCGATCTTGGAGGAGCAGAAGCAGATCAATCAGAAGCAAAAAGAACAGATTGAGTTTTTGCGAAAGAAAGAGAGAGAACATAACGCAGAATTACAACAATATAGGAACAACACGAAGAATGAGGAAAAAGTCAACAAGCTTTTAAACTTGTTAGCAGAAGAGAAAAAGAAAGTCAAAGAAAACGAAGAAAGGTGCAGGATATTGGAAGAAGATAAACAAATGATTATAAAGGTTGTTGAACAAAAGCAAGAACAGATTAACTTATTAAGCAGTAAGTTAAAGGAAAGTCAACAATCTGTGGAAGAATATAAGAAAGTGGGTAGTGAAAAACGCATTAAAGATCAGAAGGAATTTAATAAGAGTCAACTCGAGCAAACTCAAGAAAACAACAAAGTTGAATTAGAAAAACTTCATCACCAACTTTCACTAGCTCAAGAAGAACTTGGGAAATTACAACAGGAGAAGGAAACATTGAAGAAAGAATACGATAACAAGTTATACAACAACAAAATAAAAATAGAAAACCTACAAGATGATAAAGATATGTTGAAAAAGAAGTTACAAAAACTACAAGATGAAACTAAGACCAACGACACAGAAGTGTCTGTCCTCAAAAAGAAAATCGAGTATCTCACAAAACAGTCATCAGAATTGGAGACAGGTTATTTGAACGAAAAAGCAAACGTATTGCAATCCAATGAAATTACCACAGAATTAAACAAAGAAATTGATCAACTTATTGCAGATAAAGAGATTTTGCAAGAACGGTTAGAAAATGAAAGAAATGCGAAGGCAACAAATGTTGACATGGATGAAAAAATCAAAGAATTAGAAAATGAAACAGCAGAAAAGGATGTACAAATTGGCGAACTGCAGCAAGCACTGGTAGCACAAGATCAAACCATTGACGATCTAACACGAATGATAAGAGAGCTGGAATTTCTTCTTGAAGAAGAGTAAGTCTGTACTTTATTCTTGGTATAACGTTTTGACTGCTCAACCCTGTGGTAATATTTCCCTTAGATCTATCAAGGCATTTAATATTCATATGCCAACTTCAACATGCTACAATTATCTGCTATATTTAATGATGACAATCATTGTTGACTAAAATGCAAGCAAATATGTTTAATCGTTGATTTACTCGTATTTAGACACAACGCGCAAAAAGAAAACAAGAACTGTCAAAACAAGATTACATTGACTAAAAAATCATCCAATAGCAATAATGGTTCAAAAAGGTAATAACCAGTATTATTTATTGAAAATATATAAAACAATACTTTTTCACTGCAAATTTCACTTCTTAACCCAAGGAAAGGAAACTACCTCTTTCTAGCGGTATTGAAGTAATGATCAATCAAGAAGAAAATTTGACTGTTTTAACCATTTGGAAAGAACTTGTCAGTAAAAATTATTATGTCCAATTACGTTTCCTGCACATAAAAGAACAGCGAGATATCAAACAAATGTGCGGATTATTATACTCTACTGATACTGTAAGACTTGTATGAGCACCAAACGTTTCTTTCGAATTAAGCAAAATCTACATTGTCTGCTTTTCACAGGCATTTGCTAATCGTTTTTAATTCCCCATGTTGAGGGTGACCATTCACATCTGATAATTTGTTTGAAACAACGAACAAATAAAAATATGACCTAATACTGCATGCACTCTTATGCGAAAGGAGTTTTATTTAGGTTAAGATAATCTTTTCAAATGAAGGGTATGGTTGTAATGGACATTGAATGGTTTACTGTAAAAATCTTTTTTAAATTTCACATCCATGCAAAATTGTCTCTCTAAATTTTTTAGAAAGAGTCCAACTGAGAAGCAAAATATGCACATGTCGCCAGAAAACAGTGACATTTCGGACGAAGAAAGTTTCGGGATCCCACTTGCCAGACAATTCACAACACATCCTAGCGATTTTGATGATGATACCAACGATTATTATGACGATGACAACGATCAGCACGGTTTCCTTTCTAATGAAGCATCACAAAGAAATCTCAATGCTGGTCAACATATGGAGGATCATAGCGATGATGGTCATCAGCACGGTTACCTTCCTAATAAAGCATCACAAAGAAACTTCAATAACCATAACAACGCACAACAAAAGGCAAAGGTTACAATGCCGCCAATAACGAAAGCACCACCACCGCCACGTGGAAAGTTGGCTCCACTCGCAGCACCAGCCTTTCCTTCACCAGCTGGAAAATTAGCACCACTTGCTCCGATAAAGACTCACACCATTCCACATTTAGCACCGATTAAAAAAACAGCTCCACTACGTGGGAAATTGTCACCATTAGATCGTGCTAAAAAATTACCCCCGATAAAATTGGGAAAGAAACTTTAACTTTTTTTTATTAGCTTTTAATATATTTTTAAATTATATACTGGTGACTTTTATCTTATTCTTTCTATGCTACATAAAAGATGATATCTGATCATCGCTTTAAGGCTGCTTTCCACTTAGTTGGATCGGACCGGATTGGATTGGACTGGATTGCGGTCCGTTTCGTTTTTGAATTTCCACTCACGAAACAGGATCTTGGCGCGCATACTTTTTGTTATCCAATGTAAACAACTATGACTGCCGTGAATATCCGTACATTGTTTCTTACTTTACTGATTAGAAAATACATACAGAGAAGACGAAGAAAACTACTATTTTTTTGAGATCTTTAAAAGACCTCAGGCTTGTGTTCCATAAGACTGGATATGGCTGAATAATGTCAACAAGTTGTTCTTAAACTTCTGCATCATTTAAAGCTGCTTCCTCTTGTTGCTGCTCTTGAATAGCAGTTTGTGCAGGCTGTTCAAATTGTGGAGCTGAATATTCGATGAGACTGTTGTTACGCCCATTTAAAATTCTGTGAAAAATTTCTTCACGGTTATCCATTACCTAACAAATAAATTTCCTTCTCTCAATATAGACGTTTTTTTGAATAAGCGCTATAGTGGCTGCCCTTATTTATTCAAAGTCACATGACCAGAAAAATACTCGTTCATCATTGGCTTAAACATCGATCCAGCCGGATCTATCCAGACCGATCCGGGAAAAGTTGAATGTTTTTCAACTTTTTTCAGATCCATTTTGGATCGTTCTGGACCCAAAATGTGCGCAATTTGCGCATGCGTGGACTAAAAATCCGGTCCGATCCAGTCCAATCCGGTTTGATCCAACTAAGTGGAAAGCAGCCTTTATTGCAATTCATAGGAAAACATTTTATGAACAGCTCTTTTGTTAGAGACAGTTGTTTCTAAGTTTACTCTGAATATAATTCTTTCACCTCATGAGAAACACATATATATCTCTTGGATTTTTTGTAGGTAAATAGTTATATTTCTGTGTTTTGCTAATTTCTCAGCATTTTTAATTTGCCGGGGTAGAATAGCTATAAGGGGGACTATTTGATACCCTTGAGTGACAATTGCAATTCTTTATTTTAAAATTCCTACGCGAATGCGCGACCATTTTATGCACCTTTTTATCATCCGTGAAATTATTACACCTACCATTCTGTTCAGCCTGTCAAACTTTTGTGGAAGTTTTCCCTTTTGTCTTTTGCCTTGTTAACTACAATCGATAAGAAAAAATTCTGGCACATGAGCGCAAATTTTAAATCCAGTAACCACAAGTAGTATGTTAGTCTGTTTCTATATTAGGTTTACACAATTTGAACTTGGCAATATTGACAGCGGACAGGACATCGGATCTTAGGTATTTGCTTAAATCCAATCTCTTAAGCTGTGCTAATTACCCGTATGCAGAAGTTGCATTTTCGCTGCCTCCCGGCTGCAGAGTATTGGCTACTTGATGGTTTGGGCCTATTTGCACCAACTTTAAAAATAGCTAAAAACAGCCGTGGCGCCAAGTGTTTTTATAACCGATTGTAGATATTCGTTTATGGGTAAAAATTTTCCTTTTCTACTTAATTTTTAGCGATACCTTTCCCGAATATTCATCAGCGTACCGATGCCCGCGAGTAACTCTCCCTAACATTGAGAATTTCCTGATTAACAAGTTCGTCGTTCTTGTAAAAAAGCAACAATTCCGCCCTGGCCATCTATAAGCTCTCATTGACCTACCAAAAGCATGATACCTTAATTTGATTAATTTTAGGCTATTTTCGATAAAAATTTTCGGCGCAAAATTTCCAAAAATAATATCGCTAAATTAATCTTTTCTTCCGGTAAATTGCTTGAAAAGTAGACTTTAATTCTCTTTTTATAGCTTAACTACCTTGGTGTTCGAAGTTTTTGAGTGTCGAAGAAGACATCGCTTTCCAACAACGCTTAGAAAAAATAAATATTTGTTAGCTCATTGAAAAATAGTTGGGATAAAATTTTTTTGAATGCAGTCAGTAAGTCCAAGATGACGTTACCCAACCTCGACCCCCGGGCTCTTTTTCTATTTTTCTAAAACGGCACAGCGAGACTTTCTTTCTCGTCGTCCCGATATTTAAAAGAGAAAAAAGCCCGGGGGTCGATGTTGTACTTTATCATGTATTTCAGAACCTGAAAAAGGACTAAAGTAGCGGAACATAAACTTCGAAATAAGAGAGTCTTGCAGACGATTTTAGAAATGTAAGTTACTTGATAAGAACACTTCAAGGCAATTTTATTTGTTCAAATTTTCCTGACAAATTTATGGGTGAGTCATAACAGCAGACGCGAAGTCATACCAAGAACTTCCGGACTTTCCTGAAGCTAACTAAAAATGACAAAGCCGTCAAATTCCAACCCTTTAAATGATGTGCTTAAAAGGTTTGATTTTAATTGGCGCACCAGCCTAACTTGGCAAGCAAACATGTAAATTTGTGTTTCCCCAGTAACTGACCAACGAGCCACAAGTATGCCAAAGTTGAGCCAACCTCTATCCCAGGGCCTGTAGCGTTTTTGTTACAAGGATTTCATCCTCATATCAAAAAAAGCTAACGTTGAGCCTGGAACTGAACTCTCGGCCTAAATTTCGTGTTGTTAATAAAATCCAACCTCGATCCCAGGACTTTGTCCCTTTATCAAAAAGAGAAAAAAAGCCTTGGGATCGAGGTTGATTAAAATCGTGTATCGTGTTTATCGTGCAACCTAGAAAATTAACAAGTTAATTGAGTAATCGTTTAATTAAACTAAACTAGTGTCGGTTTAGTACGTTACGACGAAGTCCGCTTACTTTATTGTGGATATGCAACTAACAGCTAACACAATGATATTGTAACAAAAGAATTTAAGCAGCTAATTTAATTACTATCTCGCCTGCGAGGATAGTATTGGTTTCCAACTCCCAACTAACTAACTGACCAACTGACCAACTGACCAACTGACCAACTGACCAACTGACCAACTGACCAACTGACCAACTGACCAACTGACCAACTGACCAACTGACCAACTGACCAACTGACCAACTGACCAACTGACCAACTGACCAACTGACCAACTGACCAACTGACCAACTGACCAACTGACCAACTGACCAACTGACCAACTGACCAACTGACCAACTGACCAACTGACCAACTGACCAACTGACCAACTGACCAACTGACCAACTGACCAACTGACCAACTGACCAACTGACCAACTGACCAACTGACCAACTGACCAACTGACCAACTGACCAACTGACCAACTGACCAACTGACCAACTGACCAACTGACCAACTGACCAACTGACCAACTGACCAACTGACCAACTGACCAACTGACCAACTGACCAACTGACCAACTGACCAACTGACCAACTGACCAACTGACCAACTGACCAACTGACCAACTGACCAACTGACCAACTGACCAACTGACCAACTGACCAACTGACCAACTGACCAACTGACCAACTGACCAACTGACCAACTGACCAACTGACCAACTGACCAACTGACCAACTGACCAACTGACCAACTGACCAACTGACCAACTGACCAACTGACCAACTGACCAACTGACCAACTGACCAACTGACCAACTGACCAACTGACCAACTGACCAACTGACCAACTGACCAACTGACCAACTGACCAACTGACCAACTGACCAACTGACCAACTGACCAACTGACCAACTGACCAACTGACCAACTGACCAACTGACCAACTGACCAACTGACCAACTGACCAACTGACCAACTGACCAACTGACCAACTGACCAACTGACCAACTGACCAACTGACCAACTGACCAACTGACCAACTGACCAACTGACCAACTGACCAACTGACCAACTGACCAACTGACCAACTGACCAACTGACCAACTGACCAACTGACCAACTGACCAACTGACCAACTGACCAACTGACCAACTGACCAACTGACCAACTGACCAACTGACCAACTGACCAACTAACCCAACTGACCAACTGACCAACTGACCAACTGACCAACTGACCAACTGACCAACTGACCAACTGACAACTGGACTAACTGACTAACTGAATAACTATAACTAACTAATACTTACTAAATAACTAACTAACTAACTAAATGTCACAATGGTCAATTGTAACGTCACAGATTTAAACTTCGTACCTAAACTCTCTAAGTAACTTGGAAATCATCTAAATGACGTTTCAGACCAAAATTGGTATTTTGTAACAAAAAAAGTATGCTGAACATAATGGTGACATTATAATTTTGATTTTTGTCACCTAAATGTCTTTTTAGGCCGAAATTGGTCCAAATATTAAAACTACTTTATTTTCGACAAAATTTGGCACAGTTAACAAAAAAAAGTATACTGAACACTGATGGTGACATCAAAATTTTGATTTTTTGGCACCCAAATGTCATTTTAGGCAAAAAATTGGTCCAAAAATTAAAACTACTTTATTTTTGACAAAATTTGGCACAGTTAACAAAAAGAGTATGCTGAACATGATAGTGACATCAAAACGTTAAATTTTTTCAACTAAATGCCGTTTAAGACCATAAACGTTTCAATCGCGAGACTTTTAACCATGAATGATAGGCTGTATTTTTTGTTAGCAGAAAATTGTAGAATTGGGTCGCATTGTCGATGTTTCATATAGTTGTGCATTTTTAATAGCGAGATAGTTTATGCAGCGCCTGCATCTTGTTAACTTTAGAGCCATTCTCAAAAAGTGCGATATTTGACAGTAGTCAAGATGGAAAAATAAAGTGTCAGAATTCAATATCTTTTTCGGATTTTTACAAAATTTAGAGTCTTTACGAAAGGAATTTCATGGTTAGCAGTACAAGATATTTGAGTTTTCACATTTTCGATGCCGATAATCAAAAGGACCGAATCAGTGAGTGTAACCTACGTTACAAGGATATGAATCCCTTCTAATGTTTTTAAAAATGGTCATGAACGAACGATCCTATCTTAAACCCGAATGCGAGACTTTAGGTATTCACAATAAAGCAATAAAAGAACACAAACTTATAAAATGAATGGGGAATACAAAGTTATCTTTGGAATGTCAAAGCTAAAAATTACAAGAAAAAATTTAAGTTATTTCCATAATACGTTAATCTACCTAACTAACTAAACGAGTATTAAAGCTCGTTAAAATAGGACATGAAAGTTTAAAAAAATATAAGATATCAAAAATCAAAATGTTTTTTAGACATAAGTAACAAAAATGATTCCAGAAAGAATAGAACAAAATAGTCACGTATGTTACAATTTTTTTGAATCTATTTGATCCGTATATTTTTACATTTATGGTTGTTTACAATCATTGGAATGGTCTGAAGTTATTTCATAACGAAAAATAACACAAACTTCCGAAATAAATCTGAAATGCATTGTTAGCTTTGAATCTATTGGCTAAAAATTACAATGAATTATTATACTTTAGGAGCAGAAACTTTCGCGGGCATTAACTTTCGCGTTTTTCGCGTTTTTTGGTCATTTTCGCGAAAGTTTATGCCTTTGGAAATTCTAAATCATCAAAACGCGAAAGTTTTTTCACCAAAAAAAAGTCATAAAAACGGTGCAATTTTCAAAAGTAATGATTTATTTCTACTTTAATCGTCGTCAACTACAATAACACTTGGTGTTTTTTTCTTCTTTGGAGCTGCGAGCATTTCTCGGATGTCCCGATTATTTGAAACAGTAGTGCTTGTGGATGCAGACTTTTTCTTCCTTTAGCCGGGGGCTTGCGATGTAACCACTGCGGCAACGTCATGACGAAATTGAACAGATTTCCAACCGCTATGTCTTCTGTTGGTTCCGTGTAGAGATCCTTAACTAGATCTAAATAACGTGATGTTAATTTCGCTTGAAGAATGGTAGCTCGTGTTTCGATCACAGCTTGACATTCTATTTCAAGTCCTCCTTGTACTAAGGGAGAACGGCGATAATGTTCTGAAGAAAGCATGCAATACATAGACGCACCTCGATCTAAGAAATACTTTGTTATTCTTGAAATCTCTTTTGGCAAGTGTCCAACAGTTTCTCCATTTTCGCTCACTGTCTTTATACTGTCGTTCTCTTTTGGTTGCCAAATACGGAAACCTTATTTTGAATTCGCAAAAGTTTTTTCCGCGAAATTTGTTTCAAAAATCGCCAAACGCGAAAGTTTTTGTCAAATATTTCGCGTTTTTTTTGACACGCGAAAGTTAATGCCCGGGAAAGTTTCTGCCCTTAAAGTAGTTATTTCCATAATTTCTCAAATGTACCTGACTTAACTAAGGAATACTAAAATTGGTTTAAATTGGACATGAAAGTTTAAATAAAAATAACATGTCAAAAATCAAAGTGGTTTTCAGACAAAAGTAACAAAAATGTTTCAAGAATAAAGAAAAGAAATAGTCACGTGACGATATTGTTGTATCTAGATTGAAGTCTATTTGCCCCATAAAGGTAAATCTAATATCGTTTTCCATTATCAGAACAGTTAGAAGTTACTTCATACAGATTACAAACTAGTGCAGCTTTTTTATTTTGGGCCAAGGTTTCACGAAATTTTGGGGAGAAAGGCTTTTTCAATATACTCTCATCATAAAATACTTATTTCTACTAAAATATGAAACCAATCGGCGCTACCAACCGCCAAACATCGATTTTTTTCGCTGGGGACAGGCTTTTTCCCCAATCAGAGATGCTACTGTTTGAATATCAAGACCAAAAATGGTAATATGCCAAAATTGTTTTTTTCATCTTAAATCTAATATGTTTCTCCGCAGTTTGGAAAAAAAAGTTTTTGAAAAAATCTTTCCAATAGAGGTCTGGGCCGGGCCGAACACGGGGGACACGAATGTCGAACACGGGGGACACGAATGTCGAACACGGGGGACACGAATGTCGAACACGGGGGACACGAATGTCACACTTTTTTGAGAATGGCTCTTTAATCAGCTAGCTTGCTACACTTGCTACAATTCATTCTTTAAATGAACTGGTAGTATCTATTGGGCACAATACTTTTAATAAAATTGAGCATAATAAAATCTGCAATACAGTACGAACAATAACATTCCTTTCTTGTTTGGCACGATTGATACTTCACCTTTAGCCAGGCTGACCATATGGTGGATAGCAACAGTTTTTAAACATTAATAACCTTGAATTTTGTATCTCTTTGTTAAAAAACAGTTCAAGAATACCCTTCTTTAATTTTAAGTGACATCATAACATTTTATAATAGAAAATCCACAAGTTACAATTTTCTGGTAATGTTGTCGTTTTCCTCTTGTTGCGCTATTATTATGAAAAATATGTCCCTACAAACGCTTTACTAGTGCCCAGGACAGCGCTGTATAAAAGCCGACAATTGCATATATCGCTGGTTTGAGTAAGGTAGTTGTGGAAAACCGAAAACAAAAGAAAAAGCAAACCGAATAATGACAAGACAAAATCAGAAAGAAGTAGAAAAAGACAGATAGAGAGATGGCAGAAAAAGATAAATTGAAAGATTGGAGTGAGGAAGACGTGTCTGTCCTTAAAATTTATTTATCCTTATAGATGCTTATAGATGCTATAAATTCGTGTCTGTTGGTTGTTTTTCACAAAAACTTAATGAAATGTAAAGGAAGTCGTGTATTCAGCCATAACGAAAAAAATAATAATTTGAGGACCCAACTTGCATTGGAAGGTGCAAAAGAACATTTTTTCCGAGTGTTTAAAATAGACTTCTTAAATTTTTTAAATCAGCTAGCTAGAGTTAACTTGTCAGAAATGTAGGTATAAGGCGCTTGAAAAAGAAGGAGTGGTCGCTATGAACTTCATCACTCCTACAACAGACTAGCCATTTGTACCTTTGTAAGATTAGACGCTAGTCTTGTGTATGACTAGCGTAGTGAATAGCACCTGGAAGACAAGCAAGGGGTGTAGAGCCAACATTCATAAAGTTATCATAACTATATGAATATTGGTTCTACACACCTTGCTTGTTGGAAAATAATAAACATACCTCCATTACCTTTGTCAAGTATAAAAATTATTACAAAAAATATAAACAACACCATATGAAATGTTATATCAAATACTTTATTATCAATAGGGTAAATACCACAAGAAAAATATGTCAAAAAAAAATTTCAATAAAATTTCTATGAATTAAAATTCATTCCACAAATAGGTTTTTTTTATTTTCACTTAAAAAGTAACAACTTCGGCATTATGTTTTCCTCTAAAAAAACTCGTAAAAATATTTCAAATAAATGTTAAAAATATCATAGCGTCAAAAATATTATTTTCCCTATAAACCACGTCCTCAGTGACGTAATGTTTTGATTTTACGTATGGACATGCGCACTAATTCCTGTAGATAGAAAATATAAACAACAGACCACAGAAGACAAATAGATCTTTAAAAAAACTAAATATTTAGCTTAAAAATAGCGAAACTTTTTAAAAAAAGGGAATATATAGTTAAAAAGATTAATTTCAGCGCCTTTTGGTTCTTGTACTTTCAAGAAATCTACATAAATTAACAATTGCCATTTTACCCCTCGTGGTCCTGCTTTTCTACCTACTATAATGGATGCTCATGTACTAAAAACAATTACGTTAACATTTCTCACTCATTAGCAAGTCATAAGCTGAAACTTTGAACAGGCGTGTTTTTAAAAAATACAGGCTTTGCTTTTCAAAGATCTGTATTATCTTACTAAATAGAGTGGTTGATTAGTAAGCCTATATCAAAATTTTCTATTATAAATATCAGCCAAGCATCGTACTCTCTACAATGTACTTAATGTCATCAAAACCGCTACACTCAGTATTAGATTCCATAAACTTCTCGAGGGTTGAATACTGGAACCTAAAATTGGAAGGTATACAGAAAATGGATATATGATTTAGTCAAGTATTCTCGTGTGCCGTAATAATGGATTTAGTGTATCATTTATGTTTGAACTTAATATGTCGTAATAAATGAAGATGAACGGTACCGCGTGAATAGAAAGGCTGGATGGGTCTGTATCACTGTTTCAAGCCAGGGAATAGGAGGAAAGGAGGAGTGAGTCCAGGGCAGGAACAAAAGTTCGCCACTACTATAACCTCTCTTGGCAAAAATAATGTTTGTCATGAAAATTAAAAATCATGCCTCAAATGATGACTATCAGCATTATTATTCGCTGACATCAGCATTTTGTAATAAGTTTCTAGTTTTTATTTGATGTACATTTTTGCCCAGATTTTTTGACAATATTCAAATATCGAATGAACTCAACTGATTACCCCATTTTTGTCACCATTTCACGCCTACACTCTATCCACCACACCCGCCGCCTAAATTGTCCTGTGGATTCGAATTGAATACTTACGGATTATACTTAAATACGGAAGAAAGTTGGC